>WURT03194220.1:0-27409 GCA_009936505.3 Holothuria glaberrima
CCATTGTACACCCAACAACTGCAGTACATCTATGCCCTCTGGAAAGGAATATTGATAACATCTGGACGCCGGTATACAGTCTGGTATATTGCAGGCGGTAGGCCTACATGTATATATTCTAGCATGCCATCCAAAGTGGGGGGGGGGAGGGTTTCTGCCCCCACCATCGAGAGTGGGGGGCAGAAACCCCTCTGCCCCCATGTCCTACGCCTATGCTAAAGGGAAGGACTTGCACTGTATTTGAAACCGAACTTGAACCGTATTTAAACGTTACTTTTTTTATCTAGCTGACACTATATAACACATTCGTGTTGATGTGTCGTTAAATCTCATTTAACTAACACACAGTGCATACATATCCACTTCTACTGAAACTAAGGTACGGCAGATACAATTTCAGAATGTTCAAAGTGTCAGACTTCAAAGTCTTTGGTTATGTAACCAAATCAGCTGTTCTACTCAACAACAGTAGATGGAATATTTGGATATCATTTTCTGTTCTAAAAGTCTCTTTGTGCAAAGTTTGACCATTTCTGAGATCTCTTGTTCGCTATGTGAAAATTTGTAAGTGGAGAGTGTTGTACATATTTAATAGCTGGTAGTTACCTCCAAAGTAAACTCCTCAGGGCATGGCAGCATTATAACTGTCTATGGAAATGAATATTAAACAAGCCCAGGATACTATAGAACAGATCTCGTGCGACCCTCTTTCCACATCAAAAATTTGCATATGCAGCTCATGTTTATTCATTATGTGCGTGCAGAAAGAAACATTTTCTTGTAAAATGATCAACATTTGATGGACGTTGATATAAATTCTGACTCATTTTATCGTTTTTTCACAGCTTTCCTCATCAAAAAGGCAGATATGATATTTGCATGTTGATCAGATATTAATTGGAGGTCCATCAAAATTAGTGTTTCTCTTTTTATAGTTTACAGACAAACAAGGTTTAGAGAAGACCGAGAGGTCTGCAATAAAAAGATATTTTATAGGCTCTCAGTCCACAGCTAGTATGGAGTTGCCAATTCTGACTAGAACACCAATAGTGTAAAAGCTTCTCAGCCTTTTGACTTAGATCATGTGTAGTATCTTTCGGCCAGTCTATGGTACCAAGCACGGCAGACCCATGATGTAGATGGTCTTAAGGTCTAAAGTTTGGTCATTCCGTTGTAGTTGTTCCTTGGAGATGTAGCTCCTTCGGGGAGCAGAACTTCTTCGGAAGTAAACATTTGGTTTTTGCAATCCGGCTCTTAGCCAGAGAGTCGAGGGGACTTTGGAAAAGTAGTTAAACCTCAAACTTGAATTGAATCCAAGCCAGCATTTGTTCTATAGCAGGAATTAAGATTGTGTCGTATTTTGCCAGGTTTTTGGGAATGTATAAACCAACAAAAGTAGCATGTAAGGCAATGAGAGTTAATCTGTTATATGTACAATGCTTTCTGCAGATAAAGAAACAATTGGAATATTTTAAATGAAAATCTGTGGTTAAATTTAAAGCATCTCAGGTTTCATTAAAAATGTACAAGGTATACAGTACATTATTTTAATTGCACTAACCTTATTGTGCTGGCAACCAAGTACTTACAGTGGTTGTACTGACATCTCTCTGGCTAATGGCTCCGAGAATATTTGTCACATCTTTGCTATTTTTGGTTTAGAGTTCTATGCTGGCAAAATGTGCACTATTTGCGAAATCATGATAGCTTTAAAACCACACCATGATATCAGAAAGAATGCAACCATCACCAAGGCTACCAATGAGGAGCTGGCAGTCGTAGCTGGTCCAAATAAGGAGTTTCAACTGGATGGTGATAGTTGTGGAAGTTACCTGCCATTGTCATTGTATTTCTTGAAGAAGGGCTCATTATACAATGTACCCTTCACAGTGTTGCTGAAATAAATCGCTGAGAATTAGTTATATAAAATGAAAAGCAGGTGTTATTTTCAATACAGCATAAGCTTTTCAAGTGTGAAAGAGTGCTGAAAGTCCCTTTACCTATTCCTTGACACACCAACTAATAACAAATCAAAGCAATCATAAAAATATCAATCAATCAAAAGTGTAGATAAACACAGCAAAATCACTTTTTGCAGGTACAGTATTGTAGGCCTAGGCCTATGATAATAGTCTGTCGTACTATAAAATGATTCAAGGGGGTAGGAAAAAAGTGACTTCTAGGCAGATTTGCACAGTCGCTGTCACTCGAACAGGTAGTTTTACCACATCTGTTATATGATTAATTTCATCTGAAAATATAAACCGTGTGTGGGTTTGTGAAATTTTCTAGGCCTAAGCCCTACCAAATTGCCTTACGATGGTGATATCCTGGCATTTTCAACCGTTGTGCACATCATTAGGCTAACGTTAGATACAATTGCAGGATACCCTGCAAGGTCGAAGTTTTGTTTTTACATTGGCTACGGGGCTACAGTATATGCAGTCCCTGCATATCCTAATCCCCTCTTATAAAGACACAGTTTAAATTCTGCCTGCCCTTGTAACTAGTGACAACTTAAATATTGAATCACGCTTTATCCCCGTAATTTTTTGTGTAAATAATATGTTACGAAAATAACATATTCTGAAAATTTTAGCAAAATTCCTGGAATTTTGACGGATTTAAATTCTTTGAAATTTCGCAAATTGGCAGCAAAATGACATTTTGACATTTTTGTCAAGTTTGAAGTCTTATTTCTCAGCAAATACACATCCCATGGGATCGGTTTATGTAGTATGATCCTTTTTGAATGTTGTTCTGTAAAGTTATGGCTTCCTTAATGACAAAAAAAAATTCATTTTTGACTATAACTGCCACTCGTTTTGCCAAGTTGGTATTAATCTCTGTAGGTACAGTATAATACCGACATCCCTGTAATTTACTTGTCTGGTTCACAGTGACTACAGAATGCTATTTCCTGTGGCCGGTGCATTTGTATGAGTTAAAATGCTGTTTTTCACCAAATTGTGCCACACAAAGCATTTTTGGAGGCAGGATTATCACTGATGAAGTCATGAAATATCTAGGGTTTTTTTCTTTGACATTGAGATACTACAAAATTGGCTCAAGAGTTCTAGGTATTTCTGTTCATTATTTACCAGCTGGTAATATTGCTTCGTCACCTAAAATGGCACATCTTCAAGGAAGGTCAACGTTACTCGAAAAAATCTGATAACTTTTCCTTAAAAAGATATATCTATCATCAACATGATATTAAAATATCCTGAGGGTTTAATTCGTAGATTTGTTTTTAAAATTCTTCAAGGTATGACAGTTTCATTTTTAATGTTTTGTATAAAGTACAATACAGTACAGTATCATACAACTGCAGTAGCCCACACAATCATACAGTATCATAAAAGTGGCAATAACGAAACATTTTTAGGTTTATTACATAAAAGTACATGTAAAAAGCGGCTTTTTGTTTTTCAGAAGCTCTACTGTACTTGTAGGTAAGCAAAATAAAGCCAGTTTGGCTTTTTAAAATACCAATCCAAAAAAGAAAAGCTACAGAAGATAAATAATGTACTAAATGCAGTACTGTGGCCTACTGTATGAATATGCAGTGTTCATTCATACTTTACTGTACTTCACATGATGCACTTCAAAAAATTGAAGCTTACTGTATATACTTTGAAGGATTAAGGAAAAGTCTAGGAATTTAACCCTTAGGATATTTTAATTAGGTGATTTGAAGTGGAATGACCCAGTTTGAATCCTCACTGCATATCATTGTGATCTTGCTAAAGACAACCAAATTTTAAAGGCGTATTCTCATACCGGTCTACCTTCTGGAAGACAACTTAACCTTCATAGACTACTGTACATGACATGAAGTTTGCCTAGGAATATGGACTTTGTATCCCGAAACCTCTTAAAAATATATCCAGGAGATGGGTACAGTAATAAATTATTACTGCATATCCATTTGGCTTCTAAGTTCTTACAAAAGCAAATCGACTACTGATTGTGCTTCCTTGTAGCTCTTCTTAAGGTACACGTAGCTACCAAGAAATAGTTGGATGTTCAGCCATCTTTGTAATAAGCTTTAAATTTACCTTTTCCTCAATACAAATTTTAGATCTAAAATCTTAATTTGATTTTCATACTTTTTTACTTCAGCCCCCACAATACTGTACTTATGTTTGTTCACCAACTTCTTCTGGAAAAGGGAACAAAATGTGAAGGGGGTTCATTTAAAAAAAAATGCTACCAAAATTAAAAATGTCAAAAAACATGCACAACTTCATCTTTCTACGCCAAGGGAAGCCAGTAGTACTTTATTTTTAGCATAGAAACATTCATGTGTTTTTAAATGTTAGCCTAATTAACATCATTTCACTCCACACATCTGGTTCAGTGATCTTAGTACTAGTATCATCATTGAAACAGTTAGCATTTACAGATATTTATCATTCTCTTCACTGCAGGGAGTACAGCATGGTGTAATCAACCCTATGTAATTTTTGGAGTTGTGATGGACGCTCTGTACGGTGCAGTTCAAGCTTGGAGGTAAAGACAGTTGGCTTCTTTCGCTACAACAGGAGATGTTGTAAAGGGAGTGCCAGTGGACACAGCGGACATTTGGCAACTCTAGTGTCAAGCTGTAGTCTTACTTAATGTGAACTGAACTGTACCTTCTCAGAAGATAATGATACCAGAGATCAAGCGCCAGAAAATCTGCATGGGAAAATTAAGCTTGGCTAGATAAAAAAATTTTTGTAAGACTTTCAGCCAGACAAAGCCAGGATGTTGTCAGCACCATAACTTTCAATTGTGTTAAAACTCTTTCACAAGGAACCCTTGTGGTGGGAATTATAGACTGTATGGAACCCTTAATTTACCAGGGAGCTACAATACCAAAGTACTCAAAATGACAACCCCCAGAATATACAGTGTTTTAAAAGTAACCGGTACGGAAACAGTATGAAAAGCTGTTACTTGGTGGAATAACGACATGGATCTACAATTTAAACAGTACTTAAAATTGTCAATTTCAAGATATTGTCATGTTTGTTTATCCATTGGCCTTAAGCAACATTGTAAAAATCAGTGGACTCTCATGTGTTGTGAAGACAGACCTAACAGAAGAACATAATTAACGTACATGTTTTACAGTATCTATATGTACTTTAACTGGAAACTTGTTTGGCTCAAGATTCTGAATGATAAAAGACAATGCTCACAGTAATTGCACATGGAAATGCAAAAATTTGTGTTCTATGCTGTTACCCATTACGCAACAAACCCAAACCAAAATAGCTGTCCACATAGCCTACTTTTTAAGCACTGGATTTACCAAACACTCAGTTGTCTGAGTAAGATTTGAGAAGCAATGAATAGTACTATAAAACTTGGAGAGCAAGAGGCTTTGTTTCAACTAATCAGCATGGTTTACAACAATCAGACTGAAGATGGAGGGAACCATGCAATAGTATGAATTAGCATGGATCCCAAACTTCCAAAAATCCTGTATGCTGCAAACTGTATCCTGCTAATGTAACATTTTGGTACTGCAATCACGAGAAGCACATTTGTTGGATTTTCAAGTGAAATTTAGCTTTTGGCTAATATCAAAGTGATTTAATTTTCAATAAAACGTTTGCCTTGGATTAATTTAATACTCACACTTTCCAATGCATGTTATTGTAAGAAGAAGGACACTTTGGGCTACTGTATACAATGGTAGAGGGTATGAACTTCATGTGGCATTACAGTATTCAACTCAAAGTCTTTGTGAAGTTTAGAGTACTGAAATGTTCACGCACTGATTCTTTGAAGGTGTTTTGTCAAAAAGTACAGTAAGTACTGTACAGCACAAGTAAAAAAGTAATCTGCTTCTTTTGATATCATCATATGGACTGACCGCTTAATGTAAGCCATGCAAAACATGTTTTACCTATATGATACTGTGCACGTTTACATAGACGGACACAGTGGAAGAATAAATCAGTGATATGGAAGTTACAGTATGTGCAATTACTGTTATGTGTAGGGTGATTCAAAAACCTGCTGATTGTAAAGCCCAGTAGATCAGGCTGAACCTAGTTAGTGGGAAATTCCATATGAAGTAAAACAAAAATAATTCTGTCTAGCTATTACAGTATATTAAATAAATACAGTAGGGCAAGCTGGTGAAAACCTAGTTGAGCCTAGTTGAAAGAAACCCCATTTGAAGAACCTGGTTGACCCCAGTTGAAAGTAGAACCCAGCAGGATAACCCAGTTAACAAAACCTTGTTGACCAAGACCTAGTTGACAATAACCCAGTTGACCAAGTCCTAGTTGGACAAAACATAGTTGACCAAAACTCAGTTCGCGTAAACCTAGTTGAGGATGTTCCAAAACACACATTGAACCTAGTTGAAAAACCAAGTTCAACCCAGTTCAAACCCAGTTGAAAATATCCAACTACAAACATCCAACTGTTGTAGACAGTCAAGCAAACTCCTCCATGAGGTGCAAGCAGCATTTACACTGCTTGACATGCATGGGTGATTTCAACAATGGTTTATGCCAAGGATGACAAAAGGTTCAGTTTACTCCTGATAGATTTCAAGCACCAAGTCATTACTTACATGAATGCATATTGGGCCAACAGAGTTGAGATTCATTACCTTTTATTGATGCAAGAGATAAGCTGTGGTCAGCTCCTTGCTAACTTTGGGCTAAATTATGAATAAACATGAGCTACTTATGTAAATTTGTGACGTACAGAGAGGAACCGGTCAACTGGGTGTAACGTTATTCTTTGTTAGTTAAGCCTTCATCCGAGGGCAGCTGTAATTTCGGGATATCCCTAGGGGTTAATTTTAGAAGTAGCTATTTAGTTCTTTGAAAATATCCACACTAAACACCAAAATAAAAACTAGCTATTAAGTAATTAACAGGTAATTTATAAAGGAATACCAAAAGAAATACACACACTGCGTAACACTTCACATCATATTTTTGCATAGCTAATGCACAATTCCCACAAATGTTCAAATTTTGTACAAAAATATCTTGAGAACGGTAATTGATATTCAAATAATTCCAACAGATTTTTGATCAGGGGATCTTAATCAAACTTTGCTGAGTAGAGCAGCTATATTTACTACATGTCCACAGACTTTAAATATGTAACGGTGGCACAATGTGGTCAAATGACATCCAGGCTATACTGTAGCTATCCAGGAGAAAACTGAAAGGGAATAAGCTAACACTGCTAGTTTTTGCATGGATAAAAAGAAAACACAGGAGCCAGGTAAATGGGCATACCCATTGGGTACTTGGGTACCTTATACATAGATGTAAATGACAATTACCTTCTTTTATTTGCACAGTGACTTCAGATTATTGGCTTGATATGTAATCATGTATTGTACAGGAAGCGACGATTGCAGGGAGACTCCTACCACACAAAATTGTTTTGTTTCGTTTCATGCAAATGAAAGAAATAATATTGAAAATAAAACAGAGATATAAATACTTTATTAGGTCCCATAACGTCCTCAAATTGATTTTAGAGACATTTTTCTGACACAAAGGGCAGCCAAAAAACTCCAAAGCGATGAAACAGTTAGAGTCAGTTAAGTTCAACCAGTCAGAGGCCAGGGAGGCGGGCTTTTCTCTGCAAGTCTGTTAGCATATAGAGAACTATGCGGTTCTTGCGCAATTTATTATCAATTCTATAAGCTGTGCTCCTTGTCAACTTATGGTACAAATTGTAGAACTTTCTGCTAGCCTAAGTGTGAGTGTATAACTATGCTGCAATATAATTATCTTGGTCTTTTGCTAGAACACACCACATCATCAGTTGTCCATCATCAATGAATTGCGACTTTTTCTTTTGACTTTAATTTGTATCAACTCGATAAAAAGGAAAAGGTCTGTGGGATATGTTTTATATGTTTGAATCATCTTTGGCCAGGATGCAATTCAGTATTGGTTTTCACAGGTGTGAGTTCGACATAGAACAAAACTTTCCCCTGAAGGGTTATATTATGGCTACAGTTTAATAAGCTTTATTGAAAGTCTATATTAAACTGGGGGAGGATACTAACACGAAATTCAACTAAAATAAAGAGCCAGGATTTTATCAGCATGCATTTCCAGAAACATAACGTTATGTATCGCAAACATAGACTTTAGAGAGAACAGATGTGCTGGATGATATCCTTCTCAGTCCCTGAACTGGTAAGCGGCTGGAGTCACTTACCAACTGCTTTTTTGAAACTTTAAACATAAAATGTCGTGTGCTGCTGGGAATTAGCACAATGCTTGTGTCAATTTGGTTAGATTTCGTTGAGCTAAAAACAGTACTTTTACACTTACCTCTTGGCAGCCTCTAGTTGTGCAAAGATGGAAAGGCAACTTTTAAAGATCAGCAGATCAAATCAATCACCTTAAGGCAATTATCTGTTTTAGCTCAACAACTCTATCTGTCGGTCCTTCCGTCCGTCGATCCGTCCGTTCGTCCGTCCTTTTTATCAACATGCATTTCTAGAAACATACGTAATGTATCGCAAACATAGCCTTTAGAGAAAACAGATGTGATGGATGATGTCCTCCTAAGTCCCTGAATTGGTGAGTGGCTGGAGTCACTTACCAACTACCTTCCTAAAACATTCAACATAAAACTTTGTGTTGCCAGGAATAAGCACATTGCCTGGGTGTTGTGTCGTGTTCTGTCCATGGAAACAGAATGTGACTGGTCCCTTATGTTTAGTAATTTATGTAGATTGATCCCCCATGTTAATCCTTTAGAACTTCCTGGAACAGGAAGTAAGGTGAGGGAAGTGATTGGTTAGCAAGGTCATGTGTTTATATACTTGATGCTCATTGGGTGGAAGTATTGCTGAGATTGCCTCGTGCTGTATTTGCCAAACAGTCTTGCTCAAGAACTGGTAGCGTACAGACTCCTCGTTGTTTATGCTCTCAGCATTGCACGTTAATACAAAAGAATTTTTAAGATGTTGGATTTTAAGTACAACTTAACAATATTATTGTTGCAAATATATTATAGCATCCTTAAAGATTGTTTTTCAATTTATGAACCACCAGGTAGCTATACTTCTGCAAAGACAATCATTACTAAGGTTGGCGGCACATTAGAAATTTACAACACGGGTATTTTGCTTGTTATACCTCCTAATGCACTTCCATCAGATAAGGAGGAACATGAAATACATATGAGGTACATTCCCAGAAGAGAAGTGGAAGATGAAGTGAAATGCTTTTCCTCAAATTCAACTGCAGTTGTCGAAATTCTTCCAAATCTTAGTCTACAACATCCCGTGGGACTAAGTCTGCCTCACTGCTTGGTGTTGCAACAAAACCTCTGGCGGAAGGAAAAAATATTCGCAAGTCATCATATAGAAGGTCAAGTTGTATTTTGCAATGCGAAAAAAAAAACAGTGACTAATAGATATTTACACCATAATGGTAACGTATTTGGGTAGTCTAAATATTTGTGTATGTATACATCTTACTTAAAAAAACATCTCTTTGCCTCCTCCTTGTTCATTGAAGACCAATTTGTGGAATATCTGACAGGAAGTTAGTACTGGAAATAATGTCCCTTTAAAAGGAAACCTGTTATAGTACTACAGACATAAGCAATGGACAGGATCATAACCCGTGGAAAATCTCTACATAGACAAAAACTTAAAATTAATTTTATAATTAACGATGGTTAACATTTGTGGTCAGTAAATATACGTTTTGGGGTACATTTACAGTATTCAAGGTATAATCTCTTGCCTAAATGTTCTTTCAGGAGGTTCTTCAATTGAGAGATAAGTATATGTTATAGTGTTATTCTACTATTGATTTTTTTATTTTGCTGTAACGTTAACGTTATCACTTTTCACACACAAAACACATTTTACATATAGTAATATGTAGTCATCACAAAGGGATGAACAACATGGAGAATTAACAAATTACTGTAAATGGAAAATTCCTATTTCGGAGCCATTGCAAACCTATTTATTGCAGTGGATATCACAATGCTCTGTTACTCCGACAAAATGTTGACTTAAAGGCTCTACTCATTTACGGTGAAATTTCTCAGAAATAAGTTATATACTAGACAATTACTATTTTGTTAGTCAAGATTTGTAGAGACCTTACATACCAACATGCTTTATGACAAAGATATCCCTCCTGTACAGAAGATCCATTGATGACATTTTCCATCTTCGGTAGTATGTGACTCCAAGATCAAGTCACCTCGATGAAAAACTCAACGAAGTGCCCTATTCAGCTCATTTTTCCCTATTGATACCAAAGTGTCAATTGCACAAAGTGCATTTGACTACCCATGTGTAAACCACCCTCTTGTATCAGCACGTTTACCTAACTTTGAACAATTAGAGATCTCCAAGGTTTATAATAGGTATACAAATAGGTATATAATAGGTATAGGTTTAAAATACGCAAAGTGAGCAACTCATCCAAGATGTCCCTCTTCTGAACAGTTAATACTAACAAAGAGCTAAATTAACCCTAAAGAAGTCCAAAGTGTGTAAACTTTGATCATAAAGGAAGGACATAAGATAACCCACAGTCAGTCAAAACTCTTGAAAGAGTTTTGCATCTAAATTTTTATCAGAGCAAGTCTTCATGAAAGCATCTAAACATAAAAGTAAATCACAAATTTGACGCTTTCTCCTCACACAAGTACCACAAGGATGAATGATGATGTTAAACTTACTCTTGGTATGTATGGTACACCTAGAAAACACTCAATATCCTAATGGGAGTTTGGCTTACTTTTAGTTTTCATGAGATTAAAACGTAATTAATCTCATTAATTTTAAAGCAAGTGACAGTTCTGGGAAATCCAATACTATCAACGAGTTATCGTTATGGTACAATGTTATGTTTTGCAACATTAAACTGACTGTGCTTGTCACAACAGGTGCCCATCCATTTTGGAAAGAAGAAAAAGATGTGTCATACCACGTTGAAGACACAACTTGCATTATACTGCTGAATAGCTTTAGCTGGTACAAATATTGTATTGATGATAAGATCGTGAAAGCAAAGAAGATCGTGGTATACGCAGCTGCACAGAAACTCGAACCTGATGGTAGAGTAGTTCGAATAGAAGTGGGATGTTACCCTGACTTGCCTGGACAGAAAGAGGTTAGGAAACAATATCACAAGTTATATTGACAGATAAATTTGTCAGATATATCCTTTATACATACCAATGTAAAGGTCATGTTTCAAGACTTACAGGAAAAGCTTTCTAAAGTCTTACTTTATTTATAGTCCCGTAGACATGTTACTAAAACAGCTACTGTACACCACAATGATATATTATTGCAATAGCTGTTTGAGAAAGTATTTTTCAATTATTAGGTTATCTTTCACTGTTGTCAAGATTTATTTTTTGAAAGCTTAAAAAATTAATATTACAAAAATTTCCGTGAGCAATGCAAAAGTTTTAATGTAGAGTATTTGAGTTGCAAAGTGCGTGTAATTGGTTTTTGGCAGTCTTTGATTTAGAAATTACACTTTATAGATTGATCAAGGGCATAGAGAGCGGGGGACTGGGGAGACAGCCCCAGCGAAATTTGTGGAGGCGTAAGTATGCTTCACCTCTCCCACTTTCCCAACACGAAAACCCCTTATTTGTCCCTTCATAAGAAATGTGAAAAATTTGAGGTAATTTCCATTAAAATTTGTCCAAAATGATGTACCAGATTGCATCTAAGGACCCATAAAATATCCAAAAATTTTCCAAATAGCTTAAAAATGTCAAAAATGTGCAGTAATTTGCCTTAAAATTTGTCCAAAATGATGCACCAGGTTGCATTAAAGGACCCTCAATATCCAAAAATTTTCCATCCAAAGAGCTAACAAATGTCAAAAATATACAGTAGAGAGATTTGAAAAATAAAAAAAAATTGCAGTAGTTGTTTACCCTTAAAATTTGTCCAAAATGATGCACCGTATTGTTCTAAAGACCCTCAAATATCCAAAAAGTTTCCAAAGGCGAGTGGGACACTACATTCCCTGAGACTCCTCCCCAGGACGACCATCTGAAACAAGGTTTAGCCCCCAGGCCTGAACGCCTATGAGATTTATAGATTGTTCTGAAGTTTAGTATAGAAGGTTAACATAAGATAAATTTCGTAGGACAACGTGCATGTCGTAGGACAATGTCCATTTAGGCTACATGTGCAGTTTATTTTCACTAGGAATGTAGTTTCAAAACGGTATTGCCTTGTAAAGAAGTATAATGATTGATGGATTTTGATTATTGGAGTCAATTCCCAACACCTTTAATGTTTTTTAATCAAATGTACGTGCAAAAACTGTACCTGTAACCATATCAAATCACGAGTGACAAAAAATCACATGTTACTTGTGTGAAAACATGCAAAAATCTGTATACTAAAAACGTTGGACACGGGATTGACACAGGTCAGGTCGACATACATTTTCCTAGCTATGATTTTATGCCTCAGGGTTTGTGTCATAAATCGTGCCTTTGGCAGAGGAAGATATGTGATTGTGATATCATGTGTGCGCGCGTGTGTGTGCGTGTGATGTTTGTCTTGCAAACACAATATCTCAAGGAGAGAAACGGTGAAAGGCACCATGCGTGGCATGCAGATAGCTCATACTAAGTAAATGATTCCTGTTGTTTTGGTGGAGCTCAAAGATCATTTGGGGTGACCATTCATCAAAAATTCTTTCTAACAAGATATCTCCATAAGAGAACTTTAATAAATTTTATAGTTAAATGATCCCAGTTGATTTTGGTGTAGGTCAATTGGTCAGTTTGGCTGACCAGAGGTCAAATAGTCAAAATATGGAAAACTGCTCATAAACGTGGTATCTCAAGGTGTGCAATCTTGAGGAACTCATACTTTGCATGTAGATACTCCATGTTAAGAAGATGACCTCTGATGTTTTTGCTGTAGGTTAAAGGTCACCATAGGTCAAACTGTTGACACCTTCAATGTTGCTTGAAAAAATTTAATCTCAATATTAATAAGCTTAAGGAATCTCATATTAACCTGTACTTGCAGACAGATTTTCAACATTCTGTATATCCCAATAACTTCACTACTATGATATTTTGTCAACGGGAAAACATTGCACCAAAGTTATACCATGGAGGTAAGGAATCACTTAACCTTTTGGTTTTCTGGTTACCTTTATAAAAAACTTTTTGTAATGCTGCATGCCCGCAGGGCTTTATGTTTGCTTGTATGTAGGAAACAGTAAAAAAACGATGTTTCCTAGCTAGTAGAATAGAATTTAACTTTTACAAACTTTGGTCAATAAACCCTTTATAACTGTTATATTACTTCCAGGATATCCAAGGAGGTCAAAACCTGATTGTTGCACACAAGAAGATACTATACTTTGAAAAGAGTGAGATGCAATATCCACTCCAAATTTCTCTAAAGGGCATTTGCCCAAGTGAATGGCAGTGCCGAGGCAGCAGTGAATTTTCAGACTCACTTTCAAAAGTAAGATTCTTATACTTGAAGTAACTAATGTATGGCGTTTTAATGATTCCTCAACATTGAGAACATGAAGGGCTATACAGAAGTTTTTTTGTGGACATTTTCCTCGCATTTCAACCTAATTGACGTTAAAGATATAATGTTGACTGATATCGTGGGCTAATAGTACATTGGGAAGCTAGCTGAGTGAATGAACTGCGCATTTGCAAACGTGACTTCAATTTTTTTTATCAGACAATACCGTATAAAAACATTTCAAAAGGTTTAGGAGGTTCGTGTGTTTACTTCCTTGAAGACCTAAGCAATGCTGCAGGTATGCCCTTGTGTGTATTTACAGCATCACAGCAGAAAGAGGGGGAGATGGATAGTGTAGTTGTCCAGTTAGCAGTAAATATTCAGGTATAATAGAATAAAGTAAACATCTAGATTCGTTTTTAAGGTTCACAATGTTTGTAAATTTTATTAAAGAAACTTAAAATTAGCCCATTCTATTATTTTGGTTTAGAGACAGAAGTTATGGATGGATGGATAGGTAGGCGGGTGGATGGGTGGATGGGAGAATGGGAGGATGGGTTGATGGGTGGACGGACGGACGGGCAGATGGAAAGATGTATATTTTGTACTGCTCTTATTGGTCCTGGGTTCAGTTTAAGACTCACAGAATTAAATGTAAAATGTTGATTCCCTGAATATTCTTCCACAAGTTATTGCTGACATTAAAGTATTCAAACGATTGATACAGTTCCAAATTTTATGCATAGAATGAGTGTGTGGTCAAGTATTCCTACCGTTTTCTATAAATGTTTGTAAGCACATGTATTTTTAAGATAATTAAGTAATCTCGGGGTAAAATGAAATTTTATATGTCCTTTTCCATTACTTTCTTTTAATGTGCACAGCATATTATAACTAAACATTCAATGAGATAAAAAAGTGTAAATTAACTTCATATTTTGCACTTAAAGGAAATAAACAAGATTCCTTCGACTACAAGAGCACCGGGTATGCTTTGTTGGAATTTCCTCTCTTTTAAAAGGATTTTTTCAGTTGATGTGCTTCAAATGTTTCCTGGTGATGATGCAAAATTATCATGCAGTAACCATTTTAGGAATAAATTGCATTTGGAGAACTATAATTGGTTAATAAACCGACGTGATTCGACATTTGGAAAAATAAGGGACTGGGCAGCTTACGAGAAAATAAAAGTCCGGCAAATGTAATTTATTCATGTTCTACCACCAAAAATGTGTAATAAACTTCATTTTTATCAGTTTTACGTTAATTAACTGTGTGCCGTGGAAAACAGGTTAGTGTTTAACCAATCAGAATGCAAGATTCTCAATAACAGATGGCTAGAGATGGTAGAATTATGAATAAACTCACAACTAGGATTACGTGATACCTTTTCGAACTTAACTTCAAGTGTTCTGGATTGCATTTATCTATTGAAACTACTAGAATCCCTCTGGAAATATTATCGTGGGTTTGAAGATGTGATACCTTTAATGTGCTTAAAATGCTATAAACGATACTTTACAGCATTTTAGTCTTGACTGTACAAAATACAAGTGCATCCGTGATTGTAACAGGTAATTACATCAATGTCATTATCAGAGGTTATTTGAAGAACGACTGTCGACGACTAAACACATTTTTTGTAGTCAGAAGTTTATATTTTCCCAATTAATTGGGTATATAATACCTTTGCTTTTATGACTATATCGCTTTTAATTTTATGTTGCTAAAATGTACGGAGCTGTCTGAGTAGTTATAATCTTAACAGCTACAGTGTAATAACAAAATTGATTTTGCGTACAAAAACCACTCTCGAGATCTTACACTTGCCCATTTGAATTCAGAAGGGAATTTAATTGGCAATTTTTTTTGTCATTTCATGATGCAACTGAGTATGGAATTACTAGATAGGGAGTAAGCACTTCAATTTGCACTATGGTTAAATACTTTTAAGTTATACCATGATGGGGCCAAAAGAACAGTCCACAGAGTAATTGGTGTTGGAGTCAGTACAGATTTCGAAAGCTTATTCGAACTCTTCTTGATTTCTTTCTTTCAAATCAGGAAACCAGTGTGAATCATCACTTAAAGCAGAAACAACTATTACCAAATCTGGTGTAATATTTGAAATACCTGGCACAGGTGTTGTACTGAAAATACCCCCTAATGCTATTGAAGAAAACATTGAAAATCATGTCGTCGGCATGAGAATAATTCCTAGCAGAATAATCGAAGATAAAGTGACATCTCTTTCTACCAACGCTTGTACTGCTGCCGAGGTGTATCCTCACACTATTACTTTGCGATGGCCCGTCGAGCTACATTTACCTCACTGCCTGACATTTTACGAAAACAGCAGTCTTAGTGCAAGGATATTTACAAATTATCTAAAAGGTAGCAAGATAATATTTGCATAATATTATACATAATATGGATACACTTTGTTGAAGATGCTGATCTTGTTTTGCTAGCATGTAAGTTAGAAGTACATGTAATACAGGTAACTTACATTAATGTATATACATATGAAAGATAATAATATTCACTTGAAGAGAAGCTTAATGTTTGTAAAGAAAAATACGGTTAGTGTCATATGAAGGCGGGAATTGCTTTATTAGAGGTCCGAGTCGTTTACAAAAGATAGTTTTTGTCTGTCTTACTTCAGGGAACCCAGCCAAGTGGGAGGAAGACACAAAATTATTATACGAACTGAACGAGCAAGCATGCATAATCACGCTAAATAAACCCTGCTGTGTTCAATACTTTATTGACGATAAATTAGTGGAGGACAAAAAATAAGGGTATATACATCAGCAAAGAAATTGGAACACATGGATAAAGTTGCTGAATTAGAAGTTGGATTCTACTCGGACATTCCTGGAGGAGGGGAGGTAAGCGAGAAATAATAAAAGGACTAATACAAAGGAAATTCCCCATTCAGCTACGAGTGTTGAACTTAGAGAAAGGGTGTACTTCACGTGATATTAAAGTTATAACGTACTTGGGAGAAAAGGGGCCCCAAGAAGGACGTTATAAACTCTCCCAAAGCGAAAATGAACCGCTTTGAAGTTGTGGGAAGATGACTGGTTTGTAACTTATGGTGGTATAATTAATAAAATAAAAGGAAAAATATGAATTTTGCATGTTAGGTCACGTTTTAGTGTTCAGGTAGGTTCAAAAGTCGATGTTGGTCTCAACTGTGAAAACAAGTTTTTGTTTTGTCCTCATAGCCAGAATAAAATTGCACTCAAGATAAAACGTAGTGGTTAGCTTTAATTTGGCGTTTAAAGCTTATGTCCATGAGACTAATTAAATCTTTTCTCAAGGCAAAGAGAATTGTCTGGAGTAAGACATTACACTACAAAATATGTGAAGTCTAAACGTTGGAATTTAAAATGGAAGTTATGTGGATGATAAAGATAAGGTTATACGACAAGTATCAAATCGCGGGAAGCTTTCAAAAAAATATATCCGGAGTTCCTCCCAGACCAAAGTCTAAACAAGTCAACACTAAGGGCCTGATCTTAAAGGTCCATGCGTGTATGGTTGATAGCATCGTAGAATCAAAATTCTCAAGAACTGGTTTAACTATTGCAACTGTGTCAGTACGCTGGAATGAGACATCTTGATTGTAAGGATACAGTGGTGTATTTCAAAGTTGCCACAATGCATTGATATTAAGCGATCTAAGATCAAAAAGCGATCAAAGATTGCAAAACCGTACGTAATATGTAGTATAACTTTAAATTGCCTAAAGCTAAAAGGACAACAAGAAAGTTTATTTTGAAATTTTAGTAGGTAGTATATACTTGAAAACATTGTGTATTTTCGTAATGCTCAGTTTCATGGAAACAGAAAAATAAAGAATGACATTACATTTTGTAGGTTCTACATTTTAAATGTTGACTTTACTATAGCTTCTGCGAATGAACCGAAACTTTACAGTTGATTCTAAGAAGCTTCTTTTCATGGGAAAAGAAAAATCTCCGCTTCAGCTATCACTTGATGATATTGCTCCAGCGCTATGGGAATGCTGGTTTCCTAAAGATAAGCCACAGGTTAGTTATCAATCACTTTTTCTGAAATGTAAATAAGCGAAAAGATCCAAAGGGATAGTAATAACATTTCAGTCTATCGTCAATACAATACATAAAACATTGCCTAGGGATAAGATTAGCGATAAATTATTACAGAATACCTAAAACTAGGACCCTTCTATCACTTTACTTCCTTCTACCTAATCAAGTTGGTTTCTGCATTGAATGGTTGGTATACTAAGTTAAATTCTTTGCCCGTGTGATAGTTGATCTATATTTGAGTGAGGCAACTGTTTGATGGAATATATTCAATCATGCTGAAACCAAATGCAGTATATTCTAAATATCGCACGTGGATTTCCCTTTGCTAGTGGAAACCTGTGTAGTGAGATATCTCTTCACCTTAAAAAAATTGGTGTGCTTGGTTGTGCTTGGGGTAACAAGATGATAGCAACATATGTACCTTCAATGCACTGTTACTTTTGATTTAATCAGTACTCAAGAATGCAACATATTTTACCAGACAGTGTTCAGTGGTGTATAATCCAAAAGGCAATCCTCCAGAATAGCAACATCTCAGAGAGATGCCAATGAAACTTTACTTTTTATATTCCTAGTTAACCCCTGGGGTAGAGAGGCAATTGGGATCATCTTGGCCCATGATACGACATGATGAAACAAGGAGGACCAAGGTTTCTTCAAATAATTTTTAACACAGTGCAGCATAAAAAAATGAACACAAAGACTCTGATATGAGATGCTGTCTTCGAAGGGAATCTTGTTGATTGCAGAAAGTATAAATGATAACTGTCTTTGTAAGTGATCTTATTTTCTACGAGTTGTTATTATGGCTAAATTTTCAACAGCATCACTACATGCAGTTATTTGGAAACTTAGAATTCTGAAAGTTTTGAGTTTGACTTGTTCCTTTAACCTTTTCCAAAATGTTGCGAAAGCAAAGTACGTGGCATTTACAACTCCTTGTGGAGTACATTTTTCAACGAAAATGGAAAATGGATGTCAGCATTTTTCCTTCAAAGGTTTATCAATTACCGGAAACTTTTACTTCATGGTAGATATTTTCAACACACTCCTTCCTTACAGTGAGAGCAAAGAGGTACCTGTGCTTCATGCTACTACAGACCTATTTAGGAGGGTCGTGGAGACTTTAGTTTTCTAGGGAAGGTCTGCTACAAGTTTCAAGTAACTCAACATTTCCAACATGGCTGTTGTGCCGAAAAAGTTTTGTCAAGAGATTCCAT
The DNA here is from genome assembly GCA_009936505.3 of Holothuria glaberrima. Taxonomy (NCBI): domain Eukaryota; kingdom Metazoa; phylum Echinodermata; class Holothuroidea; order Aspidochirotida; family Holothuriidae; genus Holothuria; species Holothuria glaberrima. The sequence continues at coordinate 18,792 of WURT03194220.1, forward strand.
GATAAGTTCTCCAATCTTTCATGTTATTCCCAGGACATTCCCGTTAAAGCTATTGCTGCGTCCATTGAACACTCCAATTTATATATTCTTAAGAAGACCAGCAACGAGGATGGAATTGCCATATGTAAATTCTCAACATTGCCAAGGGAAGGACCTATGTCACTTGAGATGGCTCTTTCTGTGCCCCCTCAGGTAATAGCTTTTATTCAGAAATACTGTATTAACATGTTTATAAAGGGGTCAAACCAAATTTCGGATCCCCGCTGCACTATTGGTGAGCCTATACAAATCAACTCCATGCCTTGTTCGTCACTGTTACGCACTATGATTCTGATATGTCGACAGTGGATCGTTGGTTCCTCGCGGTAAGCAGAGAAATCTATGCGATCGATATGATGTGAGTTTGTAGGTGTCCACATGTGTGATACTGGATTGTAAACACGGTTTATCAATAAAGGAAAATTTGGAGGTTCTCTTGTTTGACATGCATGTGGATTAACCATACCCTTGCCAAAACTGTCAATTTGCACCAAATCATTAGAACTTTACATATATGTCTTTGATGGTTAAAGATTTCTCAGGTCAAACCCTGTGTTTTCCTTACATATTGCCACAGGTGAACCACTTAGCACAGGCTAGGCACTGTCACACATTTGCATAGCCTTGCCACAATTTTACACAGGTTTTACTCGAAAAAAATGATACAATGTAAACCATATTACCAATTTATGATGAGACAAAATGTGGGGTATAAAACTGCAAAAAAGTGAGTTTGTCAGCCTGCGTCAAACCTGTGTCAGGAGGGCTCCAGATACGCAAGTCTATCTCATTTTGAAGATGTATGCCCCAAGTGCATGGTATTTTAGTGGTTTAGGTCAGAGTCAAGCTGTGACATCCTTGTTAACATATTTGTAACATAAAAAAGGGTTCTTATGCCAAAATGTAAAAACAAGCTGATTTACGAAACTGGAAACTAACATGATTTCAACCTGTTTGATCTTTGCTAATGGAAAGTGAGATGTTTCTGTCTAAATTTAGGCACAGTAACTTCACCATGTACGTTGCAGCTTGAAATCTCAGACCAACAATTTTTTTTTGCAATGACAAGGATCTCGAAGCACTTTGGTTGGTAAGATGTGCGTAGTTATAGTCTGGCCTCTTCAGAGTGTTATCTTGTTGCAAACTTGTTGCTTACAAAGGTCGTGCAGTTAACAGTGGTGCAAAAGCGTTTTGTCTGTTATCAAGAGACATGATTAAACGAACACTGGAAGTTTAGATTTTTACTTTATTTAAATTGCTTATACCATGCCAAGGCTTTTGCATAATATGGCATTGTAACTTTCAATACCTTGATATAAACAATAAATTCATGACAGATAAACTGTGTCAACCTAAAACCACTGTGCTTAAGTTTGTGTAGTTGAAATGACGTTTTCGTATGTTTACGTATTCCCTAATAAAAAGTGTGTGAAAACACCTAGGCGAAAAACTTTTTCGTCCTATTTTTAGCAGTTTTCCCCCTGAGTGGGGAATTAGTGAAAGGTATAAATGTTTGAAGATAAAGGCAATTTTGGAGAAAATCTAATCCAGATGATAATAAGAAGTTGGGAACTACAAGACAAAATATATATTTTCCTTTTTTCACCTTTTACGCTTAGATGTAGCTTACCCATTTCAAATCACCAAATTTGAGGGCAAGGTAGCATCACCCCTATGGTAAAAGGAAAAAGAAAAAGGCATGTGGAAGGAAAAGAGACAAAAGATAAATGTTTGACGATAATTGGACTTTTGAAGAAAACCTAATCCAGTGAATGGCCAATTAGTATTGAAGAATCACAAATATACATATATATCCTACCCAATTGTAGTGAACATTCGCCAGCCTTAGTACTGACCCCAAAGCAGGAGCTTACCTCTTCTTAACACATTAATCTACACCTCACATGTCGAAATGGTTTATCTTTGTACCGATGTTGCTGACGATGCCGAATTTTTTTTAATGGTAAAATTCGGTTGCTAAACAAGGGTTTGCCTTCTTGCTTATTTCAAGCAATTAATAATTGCTCTCAAAAAATTATTGAAATGCCACAAATAGAACAACAGAAATGAAACATTGCAGCTCAGTTGGTCAGTCACTGGAATGTCACTATGTTGCTGAATACCGATGTTTACATATACACACTAGTTTTTCCTCTTTTAATCAGGACGAACAGCCCAAAGACACAGGTCAATCGGAGGAACAGGTAAAGAAGCAGTTTACATAGATGTTACAATCAAGGTTTTTTTCCAATATGAACATTAGTTGAATGTAATGCACAAGATACAATCAAGTATCTGTTCTTAAAGATGTCTTTATGGTGCAAGTATTGCTGTTCTTGTTATAATCTTTCCTTTTTACTCTGATAAGATAAAATATTGGTGAGAAAAAGCCAGCTAATTGAAATAACAGCCTATCCGTTGGGTCCTGATCTGGATTGCAAAACATAAAAACTTCAAGTTAACTTCAGCACATGTAAATCTAACTATAAAATCAAACACATCATTTTCAAGTTCAAACCTGAAATTATGATTGATGTACTGATAAAAACAGCAGATGAATGTTATTGAATTACGTCCAATACTTTAGTCAGTACTTCTCAGTACTATTTTGGTTGTCCATATTGTTCTTTCAAACGTATGTTTATCCGTTTTGAATCACATCAACATTCATCAGTGTATCACCTATTTCTAAGGAAAACGAGTAAAAAGATTGATCAGTTTAATTGCCACACAAGAAATACCCTTTACAAACGATTTTGGTGTAGAAAATTTCTGTGCATCTGACTCATAATCATGCAGGCAAACGTAACAACTGTGACCTTATTTTATCACCCTCTTTTTACTCAGTAAACTTTCCTCTTACTGTCACAGTGATGTAGGCTCGCTCTAAAGATTATATATTTTTTCACTGAGGTTAACTCATTTTGGGTTAATTCCTATATTTATCACTTCAGTGTAGTTGTTTTCTTTAATGTTCAATATTAGGAAAGTCGAGTCTGTTTCGATCCTTTAGCATATAGCTGTGTTTAGCAACATTTAACTTTCTGATGATGGAGGTATGTCGGAAGGCTCTTGACATTCTAAGTAAACTACCCCTCCCCCACCCCTGTCCCGACGTTGTTGTGATATAACTGTCTCTGTTTTGATACAAAACCAATTGCTGCTATTGAACGTTTAATTTGATAAAAACAAGTGAATTTATTTTAAATATTACTCAACAGTAAATTGTTCCAGTTAGATATCAGATACCTAACTTAACTTAAATTATACGCTTTTCAAGCCTTTTTACCATTCTCTATAGTATTTATCCTTAAAATTGAGTGACCGTTGGAAACCTGTCGGCAGGAATTTGGGATTGGAAGATACAGGTCTAGACGCAATCGAAAAAGATTACAGAGGGACGCAGGAGCATATTTACCAAATGTTACGACAGTGGAAACAAAAGAATGGAACTGAAGTTACACACGTGAATTTGATTCAGGCTTTGATTGAAGCAGGCAGAACAGACTTAGCAGAGGATGTGCAAAACCGAAAAGGTAATGTGAATTCTTTCATTCATAACACAACTGATTTTTAAATGTTGCAGAATGTTTTTATATAAAATAACAGCAGGTCCCAAAATTCGTCTTACTAGCCAGATTTCTTTTCTCATTAAACTGAAACACGTGAATACTAAGCGCTTACGTAAAACTACAAAAGCAAAACACACAAAGAAAAATACCACCTAAATATTTCAACATTATTCCGTCTCACTGTGTCAAACGTTTACTCTCTTTGTATTGGCAACTAATATAGATTACTGATTTGCACTACGCATCTCTTTTGCAAACCGTGGATGTGTGATATTACTCTACGCCCCCCCCCCAAATATACCCTTTACAGTCTTGAGCTTGAACTAACACAGAACAAATTAAAGCTGAAGTAATGGATTGCACAGGGAGGATTCAACTCCCCACCCCAGTCTTCCTCAGCTGGATTTAGAGGAAACTGATGACAGGTAATGCGTCCTGGTTGAATTGCTTGCTATGACTGCGATTTCTGGGTAGCATCAGACAGTTATATGCTAATTACAATGTTCGCTGCCACACCCAGAGGAAAGTTACAGGTGTTCAAAATTTGCATGAAATCATATTTCGATTTGATCTCTAAGAGAAAAAGCCCTTCATCCTGACTCAGACCAAAAGCTAGGTATTTGTGACAGCCATTGCAATTTAATGATGGTACTTAATTTGCTATTACCCCAGACCTGTTTTCAATTCTTATGAGTAATAACCACCCATTTGTGTATCATTCTGCGTAATTGTGGTATGTTACTTCTTAAAAAAGAAGGAATAGCCCACTACTCGTATTTTGCTGAAAAACCTTTGTTATTCTGAGTTGAAAACAGAAAAATGCTTTAGGATTTGAAGTTTGTTGCGCTTAATATTTAGAAGACGTTCAATACAATATGTAAAAATAAAATGTGTAAAAACGGGAGTGATAATCATTTTCCACCTCAGCACACCGAGAGAAGTAATTTTCTCTTCAAATGCAACTTAAACGTCCACATAGCAGATGGGATCGTGGTTAATCGCTTGAAATCATGTTGGTTGATAAAAGGGCACGACAACACCATCTACACTTGGTGTGTTCAGTATCTGAAAGAAGAATATGGACCTTACAAAATCGTGCATTGACAAAATTAACACAAAAACACCTATTAATATAAAGTTTCTCCCCGACTAACTCAAAATGCCTTTGCAAACAATACGTGGTTTCCCTGTGATATGCAATGTTTCTTTGCTATCGCAGAGACAGGAAAAAAACATTGGTTACGTGTGAGACATTTGAGAAAATTTTGCATATCAGAACCAAACGATAGGCAACGCTCAGGAAGGCAAGCATAAAGCTAGTCTTTAAATATTATTTCAAATCATATAATGTATAGAAAGATAAAATGTTGAACTAAACATTGTTAATGTGATAATGCACTAGTCTTGAGCTTTGCTTATGTGTATCTGTATTGGAAAATACATCCTGTTAACTTTGTGTTTGTGTGGTTGATGCCATTGTAAATTGAGGCCCGTTAATACGGTGTTTCATTTTTGAAGTGTATTAAGGTTGAATTTCACTCACGTTGTGTTATTCATACCAGACTAGTTTAAACCTGCATTTTATTCGGCAATGCATATTTTGACTATCACTATCCCACTAGTTTGTGTAATCCTACGTGCAAGAACATTTGTATTTCAACCGTATTTATCACACAGACCAAGAAGACGCTTAGAATTTCCTGGCGGTTGCCCTGGTGATTGAACCTGAGATACAGAGCATTAAATCATCAAGTCTTTCAGCATTTTTGACTTCACTTACTCACCAGAGTACTGTTAGATATTAGTTCAAAGAATAAGTGTAATGTATTTTATTCACTGTTGAATAAACTTCAGATAAGATGGGGGCTGTACAGCAATGCGAAAATATCATCCTCCATAACGAATTAGTCGGTATTACTTAAATGTTTGGGCATACAGATATACATATTTATTATCCTTTTCTAGACCTGATTCGCTGGCATATTATTGTATTATTACTGTTGTAAATGAAATTTGGATCACAAAACCATTTTACATGTTTTCAAAGAAACTTCATATAATTAAAGCTTAAGTTGAGACCTTAGAAATCTCATACAGGCTTGTACTTGCATTTTTGTAAAGTTACATATTCAGTACTTAGTGACACTCTATACCCTACTACTAATATACGTTAAAAATGCGTCAGCTAACATTGCTAGGATGCATTTAGGAAACAAAGTTACTTCTAAGAGACTGATAATATGATTTACATCCAGCAGATGCATAGGATACTCTCTTCTGGCCTAACATGCAACTTTGTACTAGTCGATATTGTCTTGTCATGTAGGATGTAGAAATTAAAAGAGCAATATCAACTATTGCTACTTTACAATGCGTCTTCTCTCCCTCTGAAAATTTATCCTCGGGAAGCTTGCCGTCCCTATTAACACCTTGGCTGGCTACCATCTCCGATGAATGTTTATCCGGCCATCTCTCAGAGTAAAAGTGTCTACTGATTTACATTCTGGTATGTTGATTTACACCAATTCTAAAAGCAGCACTATTGCACATTGACCGGAAGATGGCTGGGGCGGGGGGTTAAAATTTGTTTGTACACGATGAAGCCAATTTTAATGTACAGAAAAATAAAAAAAAAAATGCTCCCTTTTATGAAAGTGAAATATTCCTTTTATTTTACGTGTTTGAGTCTCATGGTCGAGCTTGGATAACAACACGTTTTCAGAGTATTACATTATTTTCTGATACCAGGCTATTTGTAAGGCTACGAGCAATCTCTGTTTCATATTGCCATACAAAGTTCATTTTAATATGTGAGCCATAGCCGCCCTCTTTCTCTGTTCCAGTCGTATGATTGTGGCTGCTTATGCTGGCATGAATTATACTTTTTTGTAATTCCATTTATCGGAGGCATCCCACGAGACCGAATGTCCACAAGACCGAACGTCAGCGAGACCGACAAACAAAAACTAGGGTTTACGAGACTGAAGGTCCGGGAGAGGGGAAATGAGAAAAGGTCCGCGAGACCGAAAATGAGAAAAGGTTCGCGAGACCGACAACTAAAGAATAACTCTACTTAAAAAACACGCATCTAAGTAATAATCATCACGTACAAATAAGTTTTTTTTAATAATAATAATGCGTAAGTACGCAATAAATAGTGGCCGTAATGGTGGTAACAGTGTCGTAATAAGGGGTTAATTTGGTCATGGCCTAAAACCAGGTAAGAACAAGCAAACCTAAATTTTGCTTCCAAAGATTGCACCCGCACACAAAATTGTTTAAAAATCATCTCAAAGGGGAAGGGGAGAACCCTTTCGTTAAACGCCCTCCTCTTCGACCTCTCTCCCGGAGCATCGTTTACAAAAAAGTTACGGTCGCCCTCAGCTAAATTCTGGTTACACAGCTGTGCACGTTCGTATATCCCCGAAAGGCTCCGTCTCGCGACCGGTTTTTAGTTTCGGCGTCGCGGACCTTCGGTCTCGCAAACCCTATTTCATTTTCGTACTCGTGAACCCCATTTCAGTTTCGGTCTCGTGGATCTTCGGTCTCGTGGGCTAGCTTTATTGTGTGTCATCTTACGTGAAGTTATATGACGTCAATGCAAGTCTCTATTTTGAAGGTTGATTTTCATAAATAAATCTTTTAAAGTAAACATCTTCTCTCCTTTCCATCTTTTCTTTTTTGCTTCGTTTGTTACAAAATATGCGTACATACAATATATGACGTCACAAAACGGAAAGTGTGCCCTCAGATGAAGAAAGCCTGTAACAATTTGACAGATTACAATTCACAACAGCAAAATAACAATTTTGATACCGGTCGGCTTCACTACTAGCTATTGCTGTAAGTGGGCGTGCTAAAGGTAGCGTCGTGCGTGCAATATGTACACCAAAGTTATGCATCTTTTCTTGCTAGTTTCATTGTGTGTTCTCTAACATAACATTGTTTTCAAAGCACAAGGCCTATAGGTCTAACTCTTCATTGGATTCTTTTTCACACAATACACTTTGTAATTACTCGCAAAATAATATATTGTCATGGCAATGCAACTGTCTGTCTCTCATTCTATCTGTCTGACCGTCAACGACGGTTAAAAGGCTGCTGTCTGCAGGTTTTTTGACTATTCCTTGTCAAAATTGATAAGGTTTTAAAGCACAAAGAGGCTGCTGATTATGGTAACAGAAAGTAGGCCGTCAAAGGCCATTTGAGGATCACAGACAGGTAAAACAGTGAAATCACAGAAAAGTTCCTTAACCCCTAGGATTTGTATCCAAATCGTATCAAATTTAGCCACAATATACAGTAAATGACGGGTCATCAAAGTTGTACTTCTGGAGTAATTAAAACGTTATTTGGATCATAGAGGTGAAAGAGTGAAATCAGCCAAAAGCTTGTAAGTCCTTAGATGCGTGACTGAATGCTTTATTTTTGGCCTCAGTGTTCAGTGGATGTCAGGTTATCATAGTCGTAGTTTGGAGATAGGTCAAAGATCATTCAGGGTCACAGTGAGGTCAAACAGTGAAATCATGTACAAGTTTTCATATCCTAAAGGGTTGAGTCTCAATCGTATGTATTTGGCCATTGTGTTAAGTAGATAATGGGTCACCATAGCTTTACATTGCGTTGATGTTAAATGCATTTTGGGTCTCAAACCATCTCAAAGCGTTTTTCTTGAGAGAGGTTTGGTTTGTGTTTTAATATTTTGCCATTGGAATCATCAGTTGATGGGCCTCACTAAATGGGGTATAAATAAAAACTTCATATAGGGTCAGCTGCGTTATCTCAGGTATTATGTCCACAAGCAGTACAAAACTGTCTTAAGCTGGTTGATGCAAAGTGATCCTTGACATCTCTTGCACTACAGGTGTTAGATCATGACTTTCCAAGCAGCATGTCATTAAGCATCCTACAAACCGCGAGAGACCGCGTATTTGGTCTAGCGGTAGAGCATCCGCCTCTCACGCGGGAGGCCCGGGTTCGATTCCCAGGTCGAGTCATACCAAAGAC
>WURT03194331.1:5508-21448 GCA_009936505.3 Holothuria glaberrima
TTCAAAATGTTACATGGAACCAACCAAACTAACATTTTGTAAATGGTATAGAAACGAGTTTACGGGAAGTTTAATCTGCAACTGCAACGATTAACAATACTAAGTGAAGGGAAATTTCCCCGTGTGTTCTTGAAGATGTTACAGATTACGTTAGCTTCTTGTGTTTGTATAAAAACATCTTTGAAACTTATTGAATATTCAACAACAACAACTAACAACAACAACCACGCAAAAGGGATTATTATCTTCAACTTGTATGATCCAAATAATGTGTGTAATACGTTTCTTTATTGAATACAATTTCTTCAACCTAAGACGGGGAATTAATACCACCAATTTGTTTTTTTTATTCGCTTTTGAACAAAACAGTGCAGATAATTGAATATCAACATAACGATAAGGGTATGGAAAAATGCCTCATGATGAAACAATTATGATGTAAATTTTAGTTTTAAAATGTATCACATGTGTTTCAATCTCGAAAGACATTACAGCATTTAAATGGCCAAGATGTTATTTCAACATGTTGCAACATGTTTGGCTTCCACAGACTTTTAAACATAGACCTTCACCATTCTGAACTAAAAACCAAAAAACGTGAGGTCGAAGCTTTTCACAAATTCAATTTCCTCCAGCGTAAATTTGATTAATCTTTTAGTGCACTTTAAATTTCCAGGGCACAATTCATTTTGGAGGGTTTCACTCTAGAGCCTCTTTTACATAATTTTCAACCTTCAAAAGAAACCGTTGAATCAAATCAGCACTTGCTTTGATATTCCCCATGCAAGAATTAATGCATTAGTAAACATTTGAAGGAGACTTCCTTTATGAGTCTTTAGGGAATTGGTCAATGAGATCATTCAGTAAGAATAAGAAGCTGTCATAAGGGTCATAAAGAGACTGACTGCATTGCTCCGGATGAAGACTTGATCTCCCGTGAGTAGTACTTCAATAAATTAGGGACTTTAATGAACTATTCACCTCGTAACGTTAACTATTCACCTTACATCGTTGTATGACAGTCACAGGTCAGGTTGCCTCAAGGTCAGGGGAAGACAATCATTCACACTTCGTTTCTCTAGTATAATTTTACGTCACTGATATTCATGAAAGGTATTGTCTTTTATGTTCCTCACTTGACTCATCACAAACCTGTTTCTTTACGAACGACAATAATTATTTACAGAGAGACTTCTGACTAATTCCAACATGATTTACATACACTTCTGTTGTAAGTTTTTTTTTTGTAAGTCAACAGTTAGCTGAGTGAGTTGTATTATTTTCAGGACATCAAAAGGTTATTCAACAACGAAGGACAAACACAGAGTTTTTACAAGATGGGTCTGTAACATTAGTTTAAACATTTTTAGAGTACCTAACGTCTATAGAATAACAAGAATATATCGACAGAGGTTGGAAAATAAGGCTTCTTGGTTTAAATCCGTCCGTTTTCTTTTTTCAGTTGATGAAATGTTGAAATGTTGAAATCAATTTGAAAGAGTCCGTAGTCGAATGTAAAATCATTTTGATGACTTTTTGGTACAACTGGCCTTGCCTAGTGTACCGTCTTTTAACACAATCTGTTTACATTTGACTTTAGCAAAATGTCACTCTTCCAGCAAAGCTTGGTGTGCTGTGAAGGGGGAGTGTGTACTGTTGAGTCTGTCTACAACAATAACGCAGTGGTCGCAATATAGAAGGTGCAATGGCTTTTGGGAAAACACACAAAAAAAACAAAGACTAAAATCTAAGTAGCACAAGGGGGTCATCAGAAATTACTGCGCAATGTAATTACCTTTTTAACTTCAGTGAATAAATTTCTACCATTATATCTAAGGATAGAGATATTCTGCAGTATGAACTCGAAGATGGGACTTTGACCAATGGAAGTTTGTTTAACCCTTTGTAATATACATTGCTATGATCTAGACACTCCCCGAGATCGGTTGCCTTTCGAACACTGATTAGTGCATGCAATTCAGAAGTGGAGTGTATTGAGGGACAGTTAAGTGATACTTAGTCCGATGTAGTTCGTTGCTTAATAATCAGAATGGATGTATTGTTCTTGGAAAATTAACAACTTTTTCTGATGATACTAAAGTCTTGCTAAAATTTTCTTGCGTTTTGAGTCCATCTTTCAGTCTGATCTTTAAAGTTTCTTCAAATGGTCACATGATTGCCAGATGTTGTCATAGCTGACAGTTACTAGCAATTTCATGCTAATATCAACATTCCTTGTGTTTAACAGAGTCTACGTGAGGTTATTTTTAAGGATATTTCTATCGAAAAAATCGTGGTTTATTCTAAGATGCTTTCTTCAGACTGGAAGCATGTCCACAACTCGTCCTAAAATTTCCAGACTCGTTTAATTCTTATTCCGGTTTATTAATGTTAACCTAAACTGGAGATGTTTATCCAGGTTGTCTTTCAACTGCTCCATTCAACCATGCAATCCTTCTAATAATTTTAGTTAGGAATGATAACTTTAATGGTTGTAATTTGTGCTTTTGGACTGACATTGCTTCATACGGACAATAAGCATTGCAGACTTCTGTCTACAGTACCCACGAACTTAAAATAAGCTCTGTAATTTAGATGCTTTTTAACGACAAATTAATGTGTGTTTATATGTACACTTTTCAACCATTGCAAATATTTGACATCGGTAATATTTTTTATCATGCTCTAAACAGGAATCAGTCAATTGATATAACATTTAATGTCCAGATGATGTTAAGTCTGCTTATAAATATTTTTCTCAACATAATCATGAACGTACTTTTACTCATCAACAATTCGACAATATTAAATTAGAATACAAAGTAAAAAAAATTACACGAATAAATTTAAAAGTAGGACTTGTTGCTTTTTTTTGGAAGAAGGAGGATGTGTAATGCGTTAAGTGCGCTCACACAACTTTTTAGCTGTTAAATTGTGCAGCAGCGTCCCAAAGATATGGACTGAGAGAAAAGGCTAATCACCCTCAGTAAAAAAGAAATAAATAACGAGAAAAGTAAGAAATATCAAAGCAGAAGTGAAAAGGTGCTGCTGAGATATCTGATTTCGGATGAATCTTCGGAAATCTTGTGGTGACCAGTTGTACCCAGGTTTTGAATATTTTAACATTATGTAAAGAAAAACGCCCTTGCAGCAACCTCCCTCTCCCCAAAAAACAGACTGCCCCCCAAAAAAGACTGTCCCATCGAGTTTTAACAATGGTCACAAAAACCTTAGTAAAATACCCTATTCCTGAAATATAACAAGAAACTTTTCAACTTAATGTCAGAATGAGGGTTGTCGCAAAAAGGAAACGCTAAAGGTTTTCGCGTAAGTCCTATTTTTACAGACACGGCTGGATGTTTACCGTTCATTTACAATTTGTGACATCTTACTTTATGCCCAAAACAATAGCATTTCACAAGCTAAACATTAGCATGATACATTTTAATTATGACTAAATTGCGCTGAATTGTTATTTTGAAGTCAATGTGGCTTCATTATCCGAAAAACTACTAGCTCATAGCAAAGATCATGATTTTGCATCTAATGAATGCAAGACTTATCTTGAGGGCAAAGTGTTTTACATCACACACGACGCAAATTTTTTGTGATGGCAAGTTGAAAAATATGCATTTTGACTTGCAGTTGTCTCGGAAGAATTTAGATATTGTTATTCATACAAACGAGGTTACCACTGACTGCAGTACTTTATTCTGGATATTTTGTTGATGATAACATTTCGAGCTGAAATACGTAAATATTGAGTGAAGTGAAAATATTATGAAACGTTATCGAATAACGGTACTGCTAAATCTACATTAGAGAACATTAATGTTTAAAGTTTCAATAATTATACCCTGACAGTAGTATTTCTATCCATTAATTTTACATCTAGTCAAGCCTCAAGTACACGTGTCCAGTGCACCTGCACGACAAACCTGCAGTAGCCTGCACTGAGTCTGAGTTGCTCAAGGCCATACACACGATCAACTGTGTGGGCTGTCTGCTATGAATTATGTAACCAACTGAGTGCAAGAGTTATCAATTAACAAACAAAGTCAAGCTATTGTTCAATTTATTTCAATTAAAGTGAAATCATCAATTCTTAAGGGATATTTCTAAATAAGTTTTGAGTGATGTAACAGCATCTTTAACTGTTAGAACTTATTTTGCGAATATTTTGGAAAAGATTTACATGTTTTTGTTCATTGCAGCTTGGAATTCGGCTCAATGATTTTGTTCATAGTTATGTTGCAATCAAATGTTGCTCCCAAACTGCGTGAGAGTTCGATGGTTTTCGCACACTCTTGATATGGTGAACACTTATTTGATTTGGAAAACAGTTCAAGCAGTCAGCCGCTGGACATTTGCTGTGCCGTATGATGGGGCGACCCTTCACCACAAAAGTGAGGACGGAAGAGTAATTGCCCTTCTCTGCATGTAAGCGGTTGACAATAAGTTCTGTCGATGCAACAAGCAGTTTGGATGTAATACACTCTGTACGCAATTGATAGTACTTGTTTTCTATCCCTAAATGCACTAGGTAAAAGGTTTGTTTACATTTACATTAGGTATCAACTTAAGTTTTCATCTCGGGACATCTGTTCAAATGGAATAGTTGCGTTCAGATAGGTACTGTGCCCTGCTGGCGAGAGAAATGTAACATAACCAGTTGCAGATGGATCTAGAGCATGTGTAGGTCTACAACATTTGCAGTTCTACAGCTCATTTTGCTGTTTTTCACTTAGTCAGAAACACAGCTGCCGGTATTTGGGAATTATTTATACTCGCTCATCGTATATGAACGTTGTAAATCTCTGCTATGCCTAGTCAACTTCAGTCACGTACTGTCGCATCAGATCCCGGTAACTAAAAAATGAACAGGTCAATATACAATTGTGGCTAAAATTCCATGGAATAAACATGATGGTGAAACATCGTTGACGTTTAAATTGCAAATTATGTCTTAATTTTGTTTATCCATATGGCTATCAATCGCAGTTCACTGCCACGTATGCCTCGGGATACTTTGCTGAAATGATTGCGGTTTAAGTCATTCCTTTCATTAGGTGGCCATTCCTGTCATTGAATGCCCTTGACTCACCTTGACGGACAACCTAACAGCCAGTGTAGGTAAATTAACCTTTAATTAACCCCTTAGTTTTTCTACCTAAATCTCGGAAATACCTATTAACAAAGTCGTTTTCCAGTATTGCGATACATTATCAATAACAAAGATGTTTATTAGAAAAATGACGGATGACAATGAGCCAAATAAAAAATTGCGCACGAGGATATGTTTACGTGATAATTTAGATCAATATAAAATATTTATAGGAACTACTGAAACTGTGCCACCGGCAACCTTTAGGGAGAAGGAAATAAGTTTACAAATGTCCACTTAAAGAGACTAAAAGTGTTGCCGTAAACAATTTAAAAAAAAAAAACATTTTTTCACTAACATTACGGCCAAACGAGAAACGTTGTCAATATATGTACCAGAGCGTAAAAATGTGTGAGATTTGTTGCGATTTTACTAATGGGGTTGTCTGCAAATTCTAGCAAAGATACAATTTTGCTAAACAGATTATGGTATAAGACGACCATCTTATCAAAACTGGTACCTGCATGCAGGGAGGTGTTTCATCTTCCCATGTTTAGAGAATCTTAGAAGTACATACTTAGTTTATATAATAAAACCAGCAAATTTAGTAAAAAAGTTACAGGCAGTTTTTTCTTCCTTTTTTTTGACAAAAGTAACATTCTTATATTATTAGTGTGTTGTTTCAAATCTTACATTTAATTGTCATGATTTTACCTAATGAAGATTTATTCTACCATGTGTGTATCTAAGTTCATTCTTAAAGGCTTTGTTAAATATTGACGACCCTAAAATGGTTCCATTATCGATTCCTTGCTGAAGGCAGGCAATGAATCTATGTGATGGTGATGTCGTATGACTTGTAAACAGGATATTTCATGACAGGAATGGCCGACACTTTTCATATTTAATGAATAGATTTTTCATATTGAGTGGAAGAACCCTATTGTTTTTGGTAGAGGTCAAAGGTCATCTAAGGTTAACCGGAGGGTAAACTCAGGAAACCTTGTAAAGTGCTTGTAAACAAGATATCTCAAGATAGCAACAACCGACATCTTTCATATTTGGCGTATAAATTTTTCATGTTGAGAGGATAAATCCTATTGTTTTTGATGGAGGTCAAAAGTCATTTGAGGTCACCAATGGGTAAACTGCGAAGACCTTGAAAATTGCTTGTTAACACGATATCTCAAGATAGCAATGACAGACACTTCTTGTTTGGTATATAGATTTGTCATATTGAGACGAAAACTCCTATTGTTTATGATAGAGGTCGAAGGTCATCTGAGGTCACTGGGGTAAACTGCGAAAACCTTTTTTTTATATTTAGTATAGTAATTTGTCATGTTAAGAGAAAAAACCCTGTTGTTTATGATGGAGGTCAAAGGTCATTTGAGGTCACCAGAGGTGAAAAACCCCGAAAGCCTTGTAAACACGATATCTCAATGTAGCAATGTCAAATACTTTTCATATTTGGTATATAGATTTTTTATGTTGAGAAAAAGAACCCTATTGTTTTTGGTGGAGGTCAAAGGTCATTTGAGGTCACCAGAGGTAAAAACCGAAATCCTTGTAAACGCGACATCTCAAGTTAGCGATGACAGACACTTCATATTTGGCATATAGATTTTTCATGTTGACAGGAAGAACCCTATTGCTTTTGGTGGAGGTCAAAAGTCATTTGAGGTCACCAGAGATTAAACAGAAAACCTTGTAAATGGGTTGCAAAAACCATATCTCAAAATAGCAATGACACATGTGAGGTTACCAGAGGTTAAATTATGAAAAGTTGTAAAAATGATATAGTCAAGAAGTATAAATTTGAAGGATGAACCTGAGTGCAACAAAGCACACCCTTTTGGCAAGGAATCACTAAGCCTTTGGGCTTTCTGTTTGCAATACAATTTTAAGTAAATGAATCTCACTGTCTCCTCCCCTAGCTTCATATACTTACCAAAGCGATTACTAACTTTGGATAACTGCTATCACCAGCTCTTCTACCAACATCTTTACTTTACTGAGACGGATTCACGTCAGGCACGTGCTTTTCACTTCAAATCATATCTCCATACATCAAAACATAAGGTATAATAAAAGAATTAAATAGCAGAATTTCTTAACGGAAGAACACTGGATCCTGATAAATGATGCAAACAAATGTTAGACAAGACATTTAATATTTATCCAATCTATTTCTCACATTGATTTATTGAGTAGTTTGAAATATAGAACATCTTTCAAGGAATGGTACTTCAAATGATTCAACAAAAGACACTTTCCAAGAATGCTCTCTTGCATCGATCAAGGCAGTCATATTGAATTTAAAGTGACCCATATATATGGTGTCAAATAGGGCAAATCTAATTTGAGAAATAGATTCTCCTGGTCAACTCGACCAGGAGGTACTTCATATTTTGATTCAGGCTTTGGCTGACGCTCATGCGTCCTCCCTAACAAACGCTTATTTCCAGCTTGCTAGCTGACAATTTTCTTGAAGACCTTTGATCTACTTTACTCTTGTATCAACAAACTTTGTCCCGCTGAGCATACTTTCACTGGAAAATAGGTTCGCGGAGAAGTAAATATAACTAGACAAAATATGTGGCGCTTCGTTAGATTTTGCTCTATAGAAATACTTTTGCCGCATTGTTCCTTATTCATGACATTTAATTTTCGAAGTTCGAGACAACTTATCAACTTAAAAGGGAAACATTTGTCGTGTAGTTTTGTATTAAAAATTTGTCAACTTGTAGCAGGATAATGTCTTTATTAATTTCATAAGTGTGTCAAAATTGCTACAACAAAAATGAGGGATACTGCAACCTTTAATTTTATTTCTAGACTTATCATACTTCATTGCAAAATTCGTCTAATTTATTCTTAAGCTGCAATAACGTTCTACAAAAGCAAAAACGCCAGACTTACTCTCGTCTTTGTCTTCCATTTGCATCGTAATTTAATACAGACAATGGCTGTTTGACATAGGTAATTTCATTCTCCTGTAGCTCTTTTCATGATTGACGCATGAAACTTTTGAAGGCATATGTTAACATAAATCTGGCTTTCAGAAAACATAATTGATATTGTATTTACTACTAACATTTCCAAAAATTATAAATGAATTCATCAACGTCATTGGTGACGTCATAGAACACACTTTTAGCAAAATCTTTAATACCAAACAGTTCTGTAATTATAATTCATTTGCAAGTGCTTTATTGTAGACAGACTTTACTTTGAGATAAACATATGAGAGTGTATCACTCTACGGTGGTTCATTGAGTATTAAAACAATTACCAGTATTTGATATCGGTATCGAACGATACAGATTGGTCTAGAACACAAATCGAAAATCAATCTGTGTTGCCGTGTAAGTTTTATTAGTAAGTACAACAAAATGCATGACTGGGGAAAAACATTTGATTTACCACCATGCAGTGATTTGATAACCTACTTAGAACCGGGCCCGCAGCCACGGGGGGGGGTGGAATTTCGGGGCAATGCCACCCAAAAATATTTGTGCCCATGATGAAAATTTAAACTGCATAATAATTAACATAGGCGCCGGCACGGGGGCATGGGGCGCGTTCCCCCAAATCGAAAAATTGTGAAGATTTTAAAATGATCCCCAAGCTATAGATTTCTGTAGGGAGTAGGATGAGGTGTGTTTTCAAACAAGTGATGGATCTGTTGTAATCATTTGCTATCACAATATTTCTCAAACTATCAGAATTTTCGCAAATCCTTACCAAACCATCAAAATTTTCGCGCGCTTCGCGTGTTTCAAACCTTACCAGAATGTTTTAATTATCGATATCTTCCGATAGCAACCTCCAGAGAAGCATAGCAGCAAAAGTCCAAAGCTGTTTAAAAATTACCAGATGAAAGAATAACTTTTTGAGGGGCATGTAGGTTTGTTCGGCATTAGAAAGTGTCTCGATGCAGATTCTGAATGCAGGTTTTGTCACGGAAATCCTATGTAACGAAAAATTTCGGCGAGCTACGCCCGCATATCACACGGTTTGTAATCCATGTCATGACCATTATGGAGGTAATAATAAATGGTACCAGTACTATTCTGATCACAACATTTTCAAAAGACAGAGCCAACCATCTGTAGGGGCCTTGAGTCAGTATGGTATCTTTCAATCTAATTTGTAGCATGATGTGGAAGGTTGGAACTTGACTGTACGTATTTGCCGTAATATATTTTTCAGAAATTTTTACCGAACGTTTCGCGCCCTGCCATTATCGGTATAGATGGCTACTGTTAATACACTTACGACGAAACAGCAATCTGAAACGCGCTTGTTAGTCCTTCCCCCCCCCCCGTTTGCTATACCTATCAGGGAATCTAATATCACCTTCCTGCACCTCTCCCTCCCACCCATTCCCATTGCTGGAAGCTGTTCGTCTGGATTTTTGTTCAATACTAGTAAAAATGCGATAGTTGTAGAGTGCTTGGCATCATACTCTGTGTTATCATTTGTATGTCAGGTAATAAGCATTCAATGGCGTATTCAGGGAGCCATTGGGCCTCCCTCACTGATACCATTTTTAGTACCTAATATACGCAAAAAAAATTTAACAGAAAATTTTACTTTTAAGGTATCATATGTGGCACCAGACTGCATGTAAGGACACCTAATTTTTCAAAACTTTTCAAAGGGGAGGGGGATACCCCTCCCTTTAGACCCTTTCCCCAGGCCGGTGATAAAACAACATACTGCATGGCATTCCGTTAGAGAAATCCTGACTACGCCACTTTAAGCATTATCTCATTGCCCCCATTTTATAGAATTGATTTAGAGCTTCCGGGAGCCCTATACAGGTAGGCTATCTGCCAGACTTAGATGCCCTTTTATGCGAAACGAAACAAAGGGAAATTTTGGTAATAGTGAAAGAAAGTTTCTGTGGGCTCCACGCACGAATTTTCGCGTAAAAGCTATCCCGAATAGAAGGCAGTATAGTAGCCAAAAAAGAGGGGGGCTTCAGGGGATTTGTTGACAACGTATTCTTCTCTTAGACAGCATAGTCTCCTCTTTCACCTAACTAAAACTTAGAATTCATTAAATTTTGGACATTTCCCAGTCATACATGATAAGCTTCCCAAAGATAGCACAATGTTGCATCTAATCAACCTTTAATTAATAAAAATTTCTCAAACCCTTAGACCCATCCCCAGTATGGCACCTTTATGTGGTAACAAAGGAAGGATCCCCACCTCTGTAAAAAAACGCAGGGCACATAAAAAGGGTGCAATTTACGCAAACATGGGAGATTAACTGAGGTAAAATTACGACATCATCGGTGGTGCCCCCCCCCCCACATCAACAAAGTCTGACGGCGCTACTGATAATTAACAATTAATAAATAAGGAGAATATTATATGCACCCTCAATCACAACTCTTGCCCCCCTTAAAATGTCAAGCTGGCTACTGGCCCGCTAAGAACACATTGCCGGTTTTGTACGATACCGTCCAAGTAACATATCGGTATCGGATCGATATCACATTATGTAAGGATCTGATGTATCGGATATTGGTTTGAGCTCCTACTGATATTTTTCCAACGTTGAGCAAACGGTGTTTACTAGTTCAACTAGATGCAGTCTGCTGAATATTTGACATTTAAAATGAGACTTACAACAGCAATGGTGGTATTGCCTTGTTTGAAGTATTTGATGACACTGTTATGCCGTTTATCGTATGTTTTTTTCCGAAACAGCTACCGCACATGACTTAGTCGAAGTGTGGGGAGGAATTGAAGTTGAAATCCATTGTAGACAATTCTGCTTCGTCTGCTGCTTGCAATAGTGTCTGACGAGATTTTGTGAACGATCGTGATGGTGAATGCTAGACATAGAACTTGTAACTGACGGAAGACAATTAAATGGCCTCTGGCAGGTCTTTTTTGGCTCACTCTATGAACAATGGAGTAACTGAAACCTAGACGCAAAACCAGTAGCTCCCACAGGTCATCGACTTCTTCAGATACCCTACATATGTACTAAGCGTTTAAGAATAGGAATTATGATGTTGTCTTCATTAAACTATTCCGAAAAGCTCATGTATTGAATTCACTTTTTTCAATTATTTAGCATAATTGGAAATGAAATCCAACTGAAACCGCAATAGTGCAAGCTTCTTTACAGTTCAGAAGTCTTAAACTTACCGAGTGACGTGAAACCATCTAAGTTTAAAATAATGAATGTTACTTGCCACTACTAATATTTTGTTTTTAAAAACAAAATGAGAAAATTATAAAAAAAAAAATATAAAATAATACGTAGAAAGAGCTGAACGAACTGGGAAGACATTCTATCAAACGAAGAGAGGCGGCATTCTTACGACTTCACAACAACTTATGGCAATTTCATTACTATCATAAGTGCTTCAATGAATGTCTTTAATGTAGGAAATATTCTCCATTGGGAATAAAGAGGATGACTTAGCTGGTCCAAGACAGGGCCGTAGCGAGCGGGGATGTGAGGGTGTCACATCCCCTCAATATTTGGTCGCCGTCGGCAAATTTTCGGTCTGTCGGCAAAAAGGGGAGAGGGGAAGAAAAAGACGAGGAAAAGGGGAGTGGAGGAAAAGAAGAGGGAAGAAGGGAAAGGAAAGGGCAAGGAAGGAGTGAAAGGGAAGGCGGAAAATGGAAAGAAAGTTATCGGCTTTTTCAATTTTCTGCTCTTCAACTAATTTGCCCATTCCCGGTGTAACTGGACGAGTGACCGAGTCCGTCGGGGAAAGAAGGAGAATTAAAGGCGTCCGTACAGGCGCGATATTTCGGGTCATATGACATTCTTGAGAAACCACCTTCTGGACATTATTCCTCACTTTTATCAAACCATGGGATCAGCAGCACTCGGATATCCATGAAGAGTGTATCCATAGCTCGTTCTCTAAACTCTAACCTTGACTTCAAACACATTTTACAAATTCCTGAGGATCCGGTTTGCCTACAAACATCCTGGGAAAAAATAGTGCGTACCGCGCGTGTCTTCCCTTCACTGCAAACTCAGGTGTTCAACTTTTGAACACCAAAATGTAACAGATATAGAACGCATCAGTGGCGTACAGGGGGCATTGAGCCATCCCCCCTCCATCACTGATGCCACTTTGTTTATTTGGTTCCTAAAAATACGTAAATTTTTTAACACAAATTCTACTTCAAAATGTAGCATATGTGGCACCAGATTGCTCGCACCTAGTTTTTCACCCTCTCCCCTTAGACCCTTCTCCAGGCCGGCGATTACACAACATACTGCGTGGCCCCCTTGAGAGAAATCCTGGGTACAACGACGAATCCTGGTGTTCGAAGCACATTTTGAACGCTAGTGTTAAGATTTTGAACATTTTTTCACCATTTTTGAGCGCTGGACGCCTATTTAAACACTTACCGTATTTGAACGCCTGCTGAGTCTAGTATTCAAATGCTGAACGCATAGTGTTCAAATTCTGAACGTCAGGAATTGCCTAACACATTAAAATTATTAGGAATATTTGCACTGGATAATGTATTATGAACCAAAATATACCTATCCTGAGACTAATTTTTACCCAGAAATATGCCAAAACCTCATAGCTTCCAGGGCCAGCCCCGGACCCCACGAGGGGCCCTAGGGCGGACCCCAACCGCTAAAGCTCGCGCTTAGCTCTCGCTTTACGCATCAACAGATCTGACGAAAAAACATGATCTCTACACCCCCAAAGATTACACCTTCACTACGCACCTGGTCTAGGAGTCAACCGACCTAATTGTGTTTCTCTAATATGACTCGTCAAAGAAATTCGTCTATCTCTTGCAACCTAAAGAAAACTAATAAGCTAGTGGAAACGTTCCAAATAGTTCCTCACATAATCTTTTTTCATATTGTACAAAAGGGAGGACTACATATTGTGCCAGATAGCCTAAACAAAGGAAAAAATACAACCACTTTCAGATTATTTGCTGAAAAAGCTTTGTTCAGTTACAAATCTTTGCATCACCAAAAACAGAAGCTGAGGAAAATGTCTGCTTCTTTTTCTTTTTGTTTTGTTTTTTCCTTGTTCTCTCCATTATTTGACTTTTCTGCTTTTGTACGCTCACTCTTTTGTATGTTTGATATGTGTTTAGTCTCTTAGACTTCCTAGGAGGATGCTCCGAGAATTTTAATGAACAAACAAACAAACGAACAAACGAACAAATATGCTTTCATAAAGGAATACTTGTGCATGTGAGTTCTCTTGATCAACTCAAGAAAGGGTTACACAGTCAATTTTATAATATTGATTCATATTTACAGTATTGAGTCAAAAAATGTTGATGGGAGTCAATCACATAAAAATACTGTTACTTCGTGGGAATATAAGGATATGGGGTTGTTAGGTAAACATAGGAACTTAGTACAACTTAAGGAGTTAAAGTAATAAGGTCTTAAATGGGGAATTAATGATAAACGCGGAAGGGGGTGATATGAGCCAGATTGAAAAGGGGTCACATGGTCAACCCAGGAATGGGTGCTGTGAGCCAGGCTCGACTTAGGAAGTTTAAGGTTAACTGAGGGAATGATGGGAGTCAGGTTAGTAAGGAGTCACTTGGTCCATCTCGGAATGGTGATATGAGTCAGTTCTTACATAGGTGTAAAGTTAACTCAAAAGGGAGTGATGAGAGTCACATTTAGGTGGAATTGTTTGGTCAACCCTGTAGAATTGATGTGATAAAGGAGTTACATAGAAGTGTAAGGTCAACTCAGGAGGGAATGCTTAGAGTCAGATTTACATGGAGTTGTTTGGTCAACTCCGGGAGGATTCATGTGAGTCTGTTCTTACATAGGGATGTAAGGTAATTCCAGAAGGGAGTGAGGGGAGTCTAATTAACATGAAAGGTTAACGTCAACTCAGGAAATAGTAAAAGGAGTCATGTCCATTATAGAACTGTTAGGTTGACTCAGGAAAAGGCATTCTAGTCAGGCTTACATGGAGATGTAATTTCAACTCTGGATGAAGTGATGGAGCCAATTCCACCTTGTGGGTGTTTGATGTAACTAAGAAGTAGTGACATGAGTCAGAATCATAGAAAAGTTGATTGAGGATGTCAAGATCTTTTTATGACAGCTTCTTCCAACAATAAGAGGCAAGCTTTCAAAAACCAAACAAAAACAAAACATCAAAAAAAAAAAAAGGATCAAGACGTAAATCCATGTGAAACCGTGAAGTTGTTTTAACGATTAGGAAATCCTTCAATATCAGTAGCATATAACATTATCCATCACAATTCCTTACGAATTTCACCAAAAAGGTATTGAACCTCAAGATTCTTAACTTCATTACCTAAATTTGTGTTAGGTACAAGTGATAGGGTAATTTAATTTATCTGGAAATGGATATCAATAATGTTTACATCGGACATGGTTAAAACTTGCAACTGTCAAAAACTCGCCATGCTGTTCCTTCGGAGTTGCCCCACAGGTAAGCTTTGTGCAATATTTAGTTGCAACAGAATTGCGATCTCAAAAGATCACTTATAACATTCCATTTTATTTATCAAAGCAATGTTCCTTGTGATGTTAAAACAAAAGTAGCTTCGAATGAATCATTCGAGACACTTTCTATACTTGAATATAAATATTTAAATCTGTGTTTACGTGATGATAATCCTTCAATTCATATACTGAGATGTGGGGATTAGTCCACAATTGACGATGCTTTCATTAGCATCTTCGAGAGATGTACCAATCAAAATTAATGTGTAGTTGTCATAACAAAAGTCCTTTGTTTATAAATATGGTGAGTAAGTTAGCCAAAAATTGCCGTACCACTGCCGCTTTTTGACCTTTCTCTTGTTGATATTGAATCTTCGTGGAATTGCTCTGCCCTTACGGGAAGGATTCTCATCTGAATAAACTCGTGAACTTACTAAAATTTACTCAGGATTTCGTATGCATATAGCACATTGATCTCTATGTTTCTCAAACTGTTACACTCAGGAATTATTACTGTTTTGTTGTGACCAAGGAGATTAAACTAAGGCTTTCATGCTTTTAAAACATGAAAAGAATTTATTACTTCCTTTAACAAAGCGGCCATCATCTATTTAGTTTTGCTTGTCAAACCACGTATTTTTCTAATTTTTCAAAACCTAACGAATTTAGGCTACTGTATTCATCTGTTGCATGTTGCGTCGTATTGGCCACTGCGTATTGAATACGTGCAAAGAGCTGACTGATAGAGCGCAGTCATAGAAGTCTACTGTAAATCCTTTGTTGAGACTCCGTCCCGTTTAATTTTAGAAAAAAAAAGATAAAATGCCAATCAATGTATTTACGACTCACATTTGCTAGTGATATTTTAATTATGCCAACGGCAACAATATGAATTCAATTGAGATGTCTACAAAGGAAAACACTCTAATCGTATCCGACAATGTAATTGTGAAGCTTTCAAAAGATTGCCACTTCGATCATGGGATTACAAAAGAGGCCGAAAATAAACATTACTTCTGAACAGATGAATTTCCTTCGTTGCTCTATTACCATTATATTCATAGTGAAATTGAAAATCTCTTATTGAGTCTAGGTAATGAAATTGAGCTTAAATTGAAAAGCGCCTAGTTATGTACAATAAGCAATATCGAACAGAGAAGAAAAACTACCTCAAGCTATTTAGTCACTATAATACGCAAAAATTGAGAAAGTTATCAAATGAATGATAAATTTCAGTTAGGTGATCTTAAAATTGCAGCGTCGTGACAAAACATGAAGGTGTCACTAGTGAACTGCATTTAGGTGGTTTCACAACATGCTGAAAAATCTCCATAACAGATATTGAAAACGGCATCTCAGTTATAATATTGA
>WURT03194552.1:0-27402 GCA_009936505.3 Holothuria glaberrima
CCAGACAATTGAACCAACATAAAGTACCTTATAAACGACTTTAAAGTAAAGCGACATGAGACATTGTTGCTAAATTTGTACAGTATGAACACTTACAGTAGTTTACTCATATATATTACCAGCCCGGAAATGAGGAATACTCATAAGAAACAACTATGCCATGGTAGACTATTAATATGTACCATGCTATGTAGGGAGATGTTCTGTGGTGTTCAAATATTTCTGAGTGAGGAGAGAGAGAGAAGGGTGGGGGAGGGGAGGTTATGTTCATATTTGGGACCAGTGCTGTGAATTTTAACTTGGTACAATTAACCTGGCTCTTACATGACATGACATCTAATTCAAATGCTGTCAACTTATCCAAGACATTTTAATTGCGTTTCACCATTGCTTTAATTTAAACCTGTAACTGTTTCTAATCACATCAAAAGTGTGGAGTTCATTTGATTAACAAAGGCAGTTATAGCTACAAGTGTTGCAGGATAAAGTAAAGTCCCCTTGAAACAGACTGGAAGGACTGTACTTAATACCACTTGTATTTTATAGACGGTGGGCAGTTAATTGGTAAGGCATTATGCAGTGGTGGCAGAGTTAGTCTTAAGTTATGTAACTCTCTAGAAGCTGGTTTGAAGGACTTTTCCCCATGGTCCTTGTTGCCTGTCTGTCAATTTTATTGGTATTCAGGAATAAGCAGTAGCTGCAGTTATTTCACATTAAAGATGGCTGTATAATTTGCCCTCAAAGGGAAAAGGCAGACACCCCAATCAGAGTTACAGTAGTATGCCCCATCACTCTAGTTCATGGATGGCTTATTTTGATCATGTGACAATATTTGTGCTAGTGAATTGTGAAATTCTAGGAGAATTCCTCCTTGCTTTACCTCTTGTTTGTAATAGAGCTCAAAACATCTTCGTAGGTGCTTGTAATGCAATAGGAAGAGATAATTTGCAAGAGTTTGCTGATTCAAAGCAAAATTTGGGGTGAATGCCTGTTGCCTTTAATTCTAGTGGGATTCAACACCAAACTTTGTCATGTAGCCAAGAACTTAGTCCTGTATATTAAAAAAATTGAGTTGTGCTTGAACTTTCGATATCAAGGTATGTGACTGCACTGGTAATTAAAATTGTCACTTTCAAGGCCACCTATCCTTGCAGTATGGTGAGGGCAATTGGTTTGTAGTTCATTTTATACCCCTGATGTGGTTAACTTTTACAACCTAAGCTGTGAAAGGTAACCCTTAGTTATTAAACTTTCTTCTTTGACAGGGATGCAGGCTTCATCCATTTTCAGTATTGAGGTTGCTAGGTCATGTAAACAGGAGTGATGGTGTGGTCAGGGAGTCAATTGAGGTCACACTTTTTCAGGGTAATCTGTAGGGGTAGTAGACCTGGCCTTATTTCACCAGTGCTTTAAAAGGAGATGCCTGACATTTGTTCATTGTACGTGTACCTCAGACCAATCAGCTTCATTACAGCATGGAAGTACTACCTTGATTACAGTGTGGTCGTTGTATGACACAGTGTTAGTGTTTATTTCAAACACTAGCTCTGCAGGGGAAGCAATCTATGTTACGTGGAGTACCTTCTTTTTAATGTGAATGATTGAATTTGTGTAATTAAGCAGAAGAAGTTGACAGTGTAAATGGGAGGAAGAGTAGTTGTGTGGAAGTTGCAAGGTCCAGTAAGCATAAATGGAAACCCTCTGTTGACTGTATTGTTCTGTACTTATAGAAAAGTTAAATAGGGGTAAACGTTGCAGTTTACTCATGTACATTGGTAGTATACAGTTACTGTATATACTGAGGACCTCCTACATTTCTTACAGTACACACTGTATAGTAGTAGACTTCTTTGGTTCACAAATTTTCCCTACGTGCTGTTAATCAGGGAGTCATGTTAGACTATAGAAGTTCGGCTCGAAAGACTTACTGTTAATGCTCAGGGGCCTTCATAAGTAGAGAAAAGCTAGCCATGGAAGTTGCAGATTTTACAGATCTGATGATTGTAGAAGTCAGACTTGAAGCAAGTACTGTACATAGGCTACCTGTACTCACCCTTTGGTGCAATAATCTGTGCTTTTCATACTTGTGCAAATGAATTTGTTAGTTGTATGCATACTGCATACACCTAACAAATTTTTTATAAGTCAATCATTGCTGCAAGTGTTAAATTTTCTTTTTGTTATCACAAAACTTGAGAAGTGGACTTGTACTCATTAGATATTATTGGTACACTTGTTCAGTGGCATAGCCAGCAAAATTTGTGTACTTTGAGGGGCTTCACCATTTCATTGGGGGGGGGGGAACTGGGGATTCAAATATGGAGTCAATATATTACCCCTGTAGGCCCCTATATTTGTAGGGTCTGGATGTATTTTTTTTTTTTTTTTAATTTTCCAGTGGGGAGAGGGAGCAAGGGAGGTTTGGCTCATACCGCTAGCCGCCACCCAAAGCTGCATCAGTGCACTTGTACAGTACTTGATAACATTGCACCTTGTACAGTACTTGATAACATTACACCTTGTAAAAGTAGAAGTATGTACAGCACACAGTTTCCCTCAACAGTAGTGGTTAAATGGAACACTGTACAAAACTCCATAGGTACTGTACAGCAAATTGCAAAGCAGAATTTTGCATAAGACCAGTCCACTGTTGCCAGTTCATATTCTTTGAAATATAAATTGTAAATTGCAGTGTTGGCAGACCTTAGTAAGTTGGACTTAGCCCCTGTTATGCATAACTTTGTACTCAGCCTTCTTGGTAGGCCTGTGACATTCATATTATAAAGAAAC
The DNA here is from genome assembly GCA_009936505.3 of Holothuria glaberrima. Lineage (NCBI taxonomy): Eukaryota > Metazoa > Echinodermata > Holothuroidea > Aspidochirotida > Holothuriidae > Holothuria > Holothuria glaberrima. The sequence continues at coordinate 2,791 of WURT03194552.1, forward strand.
TTAACTGTGCATGTTGTCTACAGTGCCTGCTTCGGTAGCAGTTGCTAGTATGATTTATTGGCACAGGTAGGTTGAGTAGGCACTATGAAGACCAGTACCTTCAGCAGATTTTCAAAGTGAATGCTTTTGTTTCTACAGTATACTATGGTTACCAGGCAGATGACAGTTTTTCTTTTTAGAAAGTCCCAGGTTTGGTGATGATGAAAGCGAAATAACCAGCCCCTACCCCAACCCCCCCCCCAGTTTACTTTGACAGATTAACTTAATGTTGCAAATCCTCATCTCGTGGCTGTTGATAGTATCTTTCATAACAGTTCTGAAAATAAATGTGGCATTCTTAAGGTAAACAAAAGGGTCTTTAGTAAAAATATAAAATTTCAGTGACAAAATTGTTGTTGCATGGTTTAATGGAGCCATTCATGAATAAGGATACACAGGTATATTAATGCAATTTGGGCTGACTGCATTTTTCATTTAATGTTATTTTCTAGTCATACCTACACAATTGAAAATTTTGTAAACTTAAAGGGAAATATTGCATTTGTGAAGCTTTCTATTTAACCTATCCGCTTTCACATACGATCGGATCCCGTTCGATGAAAGAGAGGTAACTAGGAAAAAATTTCTACCCAGTGAGCACTAATTAACAAGTAATTAACCTTTCTGTAACAACACAAATTTGTTCACCCAAACAATTATGCATGCAGAACCACAACTTCTTCACCCCTGATTTGAAATCCACCAATCAAATCCTTTTTATTTCGCTATGTCAGACAGTAACAGACACCTTCTACAGCATGTACAAAATGTTCGTAAATTACGAACTATTGAGAATTATTACTACACTGGTCTGAACTGAACTACAGTTAGTATACTAAGGGGGTTCTTACCTTCACAAAGTTACTGTGATTTGAATTGTAGCCTTTGGCCCTAAGCGAGTTGCTTTGCTTTCGAAACAGTAAGATGTAAAAGAGATTCTTGGTGCATAACTGCTACTATCGATTTAGGCCCTAGTAGTGGTAGAAAACAAAAATTTGACCAACCTGTGACGCCACGTCGCAAAAACATCAATAAAGTAAACCGTCCTGTGAATAATGCTCACTGTGTGAGACGGTGTGAGAGTAAAACAGCATGGTGAAACAGGATGATGACACTGCATCTCCCTAGGTGAACTGCTATATCCCCCAGTACAGCACAGGCTGTACGGAAACTGCCCCACAATGTAGCACAGGCCGTACGGAAACTGCTGTGGTAGCTTGTTGTGAGCATGAAACACAGGGCTAGCAAGGTCAACACGCATTGCGTAATGAGTGGAAATATGACCCGCATGTAACTGCTCTTGCTAAATGAATATGCAGCAATACAAGATGTTGTAGGCGAGGCTTATCGTTGGATAATGAGCCAGTTCGACGAGGAAATTGTTGCTTCTTTTTCTCCATATTTCGTGATATTAGTGTTGATCTGTTGCAAGTTATTTGTGATTCATGTTTGAAGAGGGGAAGAGACCACAAAGGGATTACTTTGGTGTCATTTTACTATATCTTTTCAAACGCGTTATTTCCCTTTAACAGTACAATGCTAACTGTAAATGTCATTCTGATCAATATAATTCCCCAGTGATAGGTAATGTGATGTGTTTATGTTTCATTTTAAAAGATATCTTAATAGAGAAGGAATAATGTTGCACCACACCTTTGTCATGTGCATGAAATGCAGGACATTGATGTTTCCCCTGCGCTGTAGCTCTGAAATGTAAAACTATCTAAGGAAAAGGCCATCATTTGAATTGGTACAGTTGAAGTATTAGGCCTATCCAAGTTTTACAGTAGAGAGGTTTCCATTTAAACTTACATATTTTCAGGGCTTACAATTTGTCATCTGTAAACTGAAATATCGTTGGTTGAAAAAAGCAGTACTGTGGGAAACTCCTTGCAGGGGAATTTTGGTATTTGGAAGATATTTGGGCAGTTGGAAGGAAGTTTGGCTAGTTTTGTATACAAAATTTTATAAAACTTGTGGGAAATTTGACTTTCTTTCTGGGAAATGGACATTTTGTCCATCCCAGAGTATTATTTGAGAAGTTTTCATCCCAGAAATTTTGAACTGTCATAGGGAAAATCATGTGATCAAAATGTTTTTAAAATCACAGAAAATTCTCATCAATATATTGTGAAGGCAGTCTTGTAATGGTATCAGAATGAAAACGAAAGTTTTTCTAAGATTTTTTTCAGTTTATGTCAAAATCTTCTTACAATGTATCTTATTTCCATGTTAGTCCTGCAGTTTTGAATTGAAATTTCAAATACTTGAATCACATTTACTTTCTCTCTAGTGATTTCACTATTGTACTGTATACATGGGTGAAAGTGGTCCCTGGCTCCAGTGAATATTGACCAGTCTCAAACTACTATAAATATCCATTTTAAAAGTTGTTGCCTAAATTGACTTGTGATCAAGAGTCATGTGATCCCTGTCCGAAGTTGTGGCATTAGAAACATGTTTCTAACATTTGCTGCCAGTAGTCTTAAATTGCTAGAATCCATCGTACAGTACAATACATGCAGCCAGGTTTTGTTGAAACAGATTTCATTCCTTTTTCTGTAACATTTGAAGTAACTTGGAAACTTAATCAGTAAACTGTGTAATGTTTTCAAAGAGAATGATTAACTCTTTCAATTGAGACCAGGTAGCAAATTGGAGTAAGGCCGGTAAACTATTGACAGCTCAGGGGACACTAACTGTTCTCTCAGAATAGAAAGGAAATCTCCCTTTCATTCTGATCAGTCCTAATCGCTTTTCAAGTACTTCCTGGATAACCATAGAACAGGGACAATAAGGAGTCAGGGAGGTCATTATAATAGAATCTATTGATCTTGGGTATTATCTTCATGCATACAGCCATTGGGTGCGGTTTAATATAGCGTCCTTATCAGTGTTCGGGGAAATTAAATTGTGTCATTAAGTTGTGTTTCAACATAATAAAGTGATGTTCGTATTCCATTAAAGGTTGCCATGGCAACCAATATGAGCAGATAAGTTTGTTTAACCTGGTGAGATAAATAATGGTTTGATTTTGAACATTACTGAAAATGACTCGCAGCTCTTTTTTATTGGTGATATTTTATTTTATGAGGGTTGGAACTTGTTGATGGCAAAGAAAGAAACAATGTTACAATTGTTATCAGTCGTATGAGATTGACAGGTCCATGTACATAGTAGGATGAGAGATTAAGTGAAAGGGGGACTTGAGAGACTTTCCTGTAGTACTGGAAACCTAAAAATTTTAATATTTTAAACATGTTTAAGAACTTCATGGGCAGTGATAACATATGCAAAAGCTTACAGTTAACAGTGGGTAGGGGTGACCCCATGACTGAAAGGTCATTGTCTTACAGTATAGATAGCAGATGTGCAATCTTGACATCACCTGTCTGGCTGGCAAGCAAGAAGAGGGGGCCCTCAAGGGTCTCTACTGTGATAATGGTTTACACTGTTGGAGATTATCTGCTAGAAAGGTACAAGTTTTGTCTGTTAACTTTGTTAAATGATATTTTCCCATTAATGTTTTAAAGTCGTTGAATTCCTCAGACCATATTTTATGATATATGAATTACAGTTTGGTTTAGATTTGACTGTGCCTTTTGCTGGTGACTCATAAGTATAGCTTTGTACATGTTCTCATATTTCTGAAAACTTAGCATTAATCATGTGCATTAAAGCATGTGCAAAAAAAATTCTTTTTACTGTGATGCCTCTCTTTGTTTAGTATTAACAACCACCCACAGTAGGGATGATAATGTTTGGAGAACATTGCAGTCAATGGAAGGCGAAAACTTGTGATTAAATACAAAGAAAAGGACTATACCAAAATAGTCTGGGTTGTTACAATACCTTTACAACTGGCAAATACAAAGCACAATCCCTAATTTGAGTAAAGTGCATGTTTTTAACAGTCTTGAATATTCAGAGTTGTGAGTCCAAATAGAGTATCTACTGTACTTGTTTCCTGGCCTAGGGTTGCTTGTCTGATGTAGTGTGGGGAAACCTGCTGAAGCCTGAAGGGTAGAAACCTTCTGTTTACGTTGTCAGTAACATAGTCAGTCTGTCAAGAAAGTATGCAGATCTAGGCAACTTTTATGAAATTGGAGTCAGAATGTCAAAGTTAAGCTTTGAGAAGATTGAACAGAATTTTGAACATTCAATGTCAAAGTTGATGTCAAGGCCAAAATACAGTGGAAAATTTGATACAGTAGATTACGAGGACAGGTGTTATAGTTAGTACAGGCAGGCTGTTATCATCAGTAAAAGTTTGATAACCTTGGGAGTTGCTATTTAGCAACTCCCATGGTCTGATAGAGCTCTCAAATTCATAGCAATAGGACTTTATTCTCACAAACCAACTGTCAGGCCTACCATCTTGTGAACAAACCCTCTAGCCAGACAAGAGATTGCACAGAAGGGGGTGGGGTTGGGGGACTTATTTTTCCTTAAACAGTTTAGCTTACAGGCATGCTTGTAAACAAGAATCTTGTGTGATGAAATTTCATGCAACTTCTTCCACACCCTTTTACCCATGCTACTCCAGCAAAGTTGCCTTCCCCTCGCAGAGCTACAACATTGTTATGTGATATGTTTGAAGCTAATACAGTTGTATAGCATTTAATGAACATTATGTTCAATAATAAATTAATTGGTGTACATACTATTTATCTGTCAACATTGCTTATAAATATTATTAGTATTGGATGCTTTCAGGTTTAGCATGAAAATTGCTTGGTTGAAATCTAGTTTTGACTAGAAGGAACTGGTCTAGTCCAAACCAGCCTTACTGAAGCTATTGTAGCTTGAAATTTTAAACTACATGCATATGAAAAAGACTTCTGATTGTACCTTTGTATTGCAAAAGATTTGTTTGGGGTATTTGAATTTGAACGAGGGCTCCGAGGCTTTGAAAAAAGTCGAATTGAACAGCAATGTACATCGACATTAATACTGCAGTATGGGTAGTGGTTACAGAGTAATTAAGGAAAAGCAATGGTATGTGTAACTCACTTTACATGGTTCACTGTTTTTCCAAGGTCAATCATATTGTTATGAAAATGCAATTGCCCATGTCATGGCTGGATACCGATTCCAATCCTATAAATAAACAACAACTCATTTTCCGTGGTTGGCCAGGAGTAAGGTAATTCACATAATTATGCAAGGAGAGCAGCCAGCGAAAGACCAAAACAGAACATAAAGAGAGCCTGCACAGTTTGGGCTTTATACCTTGTTGTGTTCAGCTCAGCTGTCGTGACGTCAATGGATTTGGGAAATTCCAGGACCCCAAAGAGCTCGGAGGTCGTGTAAATCAGACCAATGCAGAGATGTGGATATCAGTCAGTAGTAGTAAGACTGAAGATGATATCTTTCATTCATTGGCAAGCCAACAACATATCATGCCTGCAATCAAAATACTGCAAAGTTTTAAAGACAGGGCAGCATTTTTAGTGACAGGTTAGCTTTGTCATGAATGTTGTAGCAGTTTAACCATTCTGGTTTTTGTTTGAAAACTTCTGGAGCCGATGTCGCTTTGTCTTGAATCAAAAAGGAAAGTTTGGGGTTCTCCTTTTGTGTAGTTAAAATAAGCAGAAGAAAAAAGATGCTTACAATGACTTTTCTGAATGATCTCTCCATCTTTTGATTCTTGTTAAATCTTTGTGTGACTCATGTACCAAGCAGGATGATGTTTAGAGTTAGAAATTAAATGAAACAGGGTTGGTTGATTTAAATCCAGCCAATTAAAATCGTGATTTTAATTTTCAGTTGATTTAATTGATTTACATTGATTTATGTGATTTAAACCCCTGATTTTTAAATCATGATTTTAAAAAATAAAGGAAAGATCACCAACTCTGAAATGAAAATACAAAAAGTAGCAAAAGTTTGATGACTTTAGTTACTTGTATGGCTGAAATTGCTATGGTGACAATATAGGCTACAGTCTGTAAAACATATTCTCAGGACCAAGTTGTTTAAACTGGAAGTCCCTTTTTCTTGTGTGAATTGAGTTCATCATTACCTTAGATATTCTTTGCTTGTGGTCCCATATTTTTGATAGGCAATTGCAAAGTTGTTTACTTAACCTTTTGTTTCCACAATTTTCTTTTTCTTTCATGAAAGGGTGGAGACAGTTTGGCCTACTCAAACCAAAACAAAGTCCAATCAAAGCAAACCTACTAAATCTAGAACCATGTGTGTTGTACTGTTATCTCTGTAGCAGTTTATTTGGGGACAACTTTATCTATAAACTTGCTTCAAGTCATTTGTTGTGTAAACAAAAACCAAGACTGGAAGGTAATTATAGGTCTTTCTTAATCCCAAAAATTAACACTTCAGTATGTCCTTAGTGTGGGAGTAAGACATTTTAGGGCATCTCTGCTAAGAGGATGTTGAAGTAAACAGTGACTTCATGTTAATCTGTGGTCATCAAAATTAACAAACTCTGTGTGTAGTTCAGTACCTCCTTCCTCTCCTAAATTTTTTTATGCCAGTCTCAATTGAAAATTTCAGTTTACTAAATTATCTTCATAACAGTATATTGCAAGTGGTGAAATTTTTCATTTGCAAGGACCTGTATCCCATACATTCCACATCACAACTTTGCCATAAGAGCATTATCCAGAGAGCAGTCTAGGAGTCGTAGAGACTTACTGTTTTTCTGGATTGCATGACATATTTAGTACATTTCAATGCATATACTGTACTATTTTACCAGCATCAACAATTTGGACTCCCTGAGCTCACCATCCTACTGTAGTTAAAGCCCAGGTTACCATGGAAGTGCAACTTTGGCACATTTTTCACATTTGCTATTCACATCCGTCCCTTATTTGCCCCAGACGCTTCTGTAAGCATCGCATTCTCTTACTCATGAGTGTGGTACACAAGCAAGTTTGAGTTACCAGAAAAATTCCAGGTGGCTTGTCAAGAAATTGATTCCCTTACCACTCAAATGCTAGGTGCACCTCTATTCCCCAAGGCCACAACCACACATGATTTAGTAAGGACTTGGGTGAGAAAAAGTGAAGTGACAGCATTTCTTGAAAGATCTATAGACACTCATCACCCCTAGTACATTTTGGTTAGGGGTTACCAAAATTCTTCATTGGTGACTGCTTTTTAATTGACATTTAAGTTGGAAGATACATTAGATGCAGAGTGGTTCACATTTCACAGTTTATGCAGATTTAGAGTGTTCTTAATAAATTTACACATAGGTTAAATAAATTAGGTTTGTGTCTGCACAAGGATGAGCTTAAGACAGTTTGGGAAGGCCCTAGAAGTACCATAGTTGGGAGAACTGGAACTGTATGAAATTAAGAAATCTGCAAAATCTATTACTACTTACCTCCCCTATAACTACTATTGGACAGTCCATCTACCACCCCTCAAGTCCACTGAGTGGGGCTCATGAAACAAGGGCGAGTTAGGATAGTTGACTTGAGGAGGTGGTATAGCACGACCTAGTTAGAAATTTCATCACCAGTGATCATTCCACGGTAGATGGACTGTCCAGTAGTAGTTATAGGTGAGGTAAGTAGGGCTAATAGATTCACAAAACAGGTAGGTTTTGAGTGAATCAATGCATATGGGAACATTCATCAAGTTCAACTTTCTATGGATGAAACTAAGAACTCGCAAATCTCTCATATACTGTACCAATCAATGGACTTCATATACGTAAGTTCTTACGAAGTTTAGACCTTGGCAGTACTTTCATGTTTAGACCACCCAAAAACTGCTTCCCAGATTCAACAAGTTGGCATCAATAGGTAGCCCTTCAGAGAATGGCTGTAAAATCAACACAAGATCTCTAATGAAAAGATCCATCTGGATGAGAAAAGTCTGTTTTCTGTAAGATGGTCCTCCAGCTGAGTGTATTCTTTTCATCTCTTGTGTCAAATTCCCCATTGAACTTCAGTAGAATCAAAAGAGGTTCTTTGAATTTGCTCTTCATGGCAAAGCCTGGAGGCCCCTAAGGCTAAAAGGCATCTACATGTCCTGTACTGTATATGATGTCTGATACAGGCATGGAAGTAGCCTACTGTAGTACTACCTCTAAGGTACTGTAGCACTTCTTGGGTGATGCAAGTGAATATATATGTGTTAATGGGTGACACAGCCTTGGTAATATTCATCCATTGGTGTTGGCAGTTCTGTTCTGTGGCACAGTAGAAAAAAAAAAAAAAAAACCAGCTTTGTGGACCTAGTATAATGTATTGTTGTGTTGGTATAGATATTCTATTGTATCCCTGCCCAACAGCTTTGTTTTATAAATGCTGCAACAATCCTTGTGTACACCTGTTACAGTATGGAAGTTTTATGCATAGTGAAGGAACTGCAGATTTCAAAACGAAAGGGAGTTAAAGGAAAGGTACAATTTGAAAGTCTTTCTCATCTCATTGAGTTCTTTTCTCCCTTTTCGTGTCTCTTCTTGTAAGCAGTTTCACAGTTTTGGCTAACCAGGAAGCTGTGTTGTTCCTGAGATCCACTTGCACCTCTGTGAGGAGGATACTCCTTTAAGGAGAGATAAAACAAAATTAAGAGCAGCAGTTTGAGATCTTTTTTTTTTGTCAGGAGTAACCGTTCTCAGAGCAGATTATGCTAAGTCTAGGCAGGGAATTTTACCACAATTTGCCCCTAGTATAGGTTCAAAGGTAGTCTGTGGAAAGAATGGTACCGTTTACTGAAATTTTCCTTGGTTATGGAACTTGGATAGGAGTGAGTGTAATGGCAGTTTGGACAATATTAAGTTGGGTGCGACCAGGATGCTTTTACTCATCAGGGTTGCTGAAACAGCTCAGTGGCAGCTCACTGAGCTGTGATTGAATGCCTTCATCTGATTTTGGGTTCATTCATCTCAATAAAGAAATGATTTTAAGCATTAGAAAATGCATACACTGTCGCTGTCAGCTGCTACTTTTTGCCCCAGCCCTCGTCCTCCCTCATATAGATTCAATTTGTATCATGCAGTTTTACTTTAAAAATATCACTATGCCTGAAGGTTTTATGTGAAGATGCTAGCTTCAGTGTAGTCTCATCTCTCCAGCAGAAAAGAACATAAACATTGACTTCGAAGAAATTAGTCGGTCATGAAAACAATGTTCTCCCAACCCTGTGTAAGGCTTAGACAACTCCTCCCTCTGTGTTTTGACATGTTTAGGTCAAAGGTTCACAGGGGGAAAGTTTTAGATGCTTTTGATGAGTCCTATCTTTAGCTTTCATGAAAAATGATTTAAGGTGAGAACCCAGGACAGTCTAATTGCAAGTTGTGCTTACTAGTTGTACAAGCCTTTGTGCATTTGGTTTGCGAAACTGTCAGTAGAACCTCCAATTTATTTCTCTCTGAACTTTGTCAAGTTTTGTGATCGCAAGAGTAGTAGGTCTCATAAGAGAATGCTAGGAAAGATGTTGCTAAACAGGAATAAATAAAATGCGAGAGTGACATTAAAAATGGTTTTCATGTGTTCTGTGAGTGACAGTAATGTGATGTTGCTGTGAAGTTAACAGTGCCCAAAATATGCCTTTAGGGACATCTGAAGTTTATGGGTAAAGGAATACCGAGGGTTTTGATGTCTTCAAAATGGGTAAAAATTGGATGTAAAGAGTGTCTTCTGAATGGACATTTGATAAAGAAAAACAGATTCATCATTCATTGGTGTATAAAACTTGCTATGAAAATTGAACCAACTGTATGGAGATAAGAATCCAGACATGTGAACCACAGTATAGTATGTGTCTGATGAAGTACTGCAGACCCATTATTGAAGAAATCTGTGATTCATGGTGTTGGCATCAAGAGGTGTTTTTTTCTATGGCTTATGTTGTTTCTACATTATTTTTAGTGTTCCATACTGTGATTGGTGGTTATAGTGCCTCCTCCAGGGCGTAATTATGGTACCACCCTCTGCCCCCTTGGAGATATTCATGAATGTTCTTTGTACTATGTGCACATGAACACAGTAGGTACAGTATTCACAGGGACACAGTATAGGTCCATGGTACCATGCTTCACATATTTTTACTCTCAAGCTTACTTTAAAGGGAGAAAGCAGTCACCCCAATAAAGAATTGTATAGTAGACTATCCTGTTTTCTGGATGGCTCTTGAGAATCATGTGACCATATTTTTCTCACTCAGTTGTAAAAATTTACAGTAGGCTAACTGCTTGGTTTACCTTGAATATGCAGTATTTATGTCCTAAAGTATCATGAAAAATACTTGGAAGAGAATTAAGAAGAAATTTGTTACATTTAGGTATTGTTTCAAAATAAGTTTGGGGCTACTGCTTATGACCTTAAATAACCCACCCACTTAAAACTGTTTGTTTCCCAGATACTGTGCCTTTGGGGCTCCATTCTGTAAAATATAAAGTAACATACTCTTCTGCAACCAAATTACTTGACAAAGTTTTGACAAAGTTATTGTTTCAGGAAGAAATATTTGTATCCCTTAAACTTTTCACAACATGCCCATCAGAGAGAGGATTGACATGAAATCTGTTCGACACACTGTTCTTTTGGGTTATTGCTGTGTCAAAACAGAAGAAATACAAGACATTAATCGCAGCATAGCATATCGGTGTTGACATAATTATTGGCTGAAATATATGAGAAGCACATGCAATGTCAATTGGCTGATGTATGAGTCTCTTTTGACTCTCATATTTGAGCAATCTTTGCTCAAAATCAATCCCTTTGGTTGGTATTTTATGTCAGAGAAAGGTCACGAAGTCCACCCTCTGTCATTCACAGCCGAAATGCCAGAAAATCAGACAGAGGTTTGAAATTACTGATGCCAGACAGAAAAATTATGATATTTGAACTGTTTGGATGACTTTCATAATATTTTTTCAATTGGCTGTGGAAAGAATTGATGAAATTACTTTCCAGACTTTTTTTTACTCTTGCTGGGGCAGACTGAGTGGGCAGAAAAGGGAAAACAAGGTTCACCCAAGTACAGAATTTAGTAACTGCTGTGTATAGATTATTTGTTTTTGTAGCCTTCATGTAAGTAAGCCCATGTACCAGTTGCAGAAAATTTGAAAATAAGCATGGTATAAAAAAAAAATGGGAATCTGGGAAGCTCCTTGCTGGGATATTTTTGGTAAGAAATTAAAGTATTAGGGTTCACAGATTTCAAAAGTAGGGGATTTGTGGAATCATGATATGCTTATATCAGGTTTTGTTGTTTTCATTTACAGCCATAATCGACAAATCACAACGTGGGAAGATCCAAGGAAGCAGTTAATACCCAAGTTGATGAGTCAAGTCAGTCCCCGACAACCAGTGGGCCAAAGTCCCGGAAACATATCAACGAATAATAATAATATTTTACAGGTGAAAACTTGCATTTATTTTGACAAACACAAAAGCTTGCTTTCTTTGACTGAGACACTAAATGTACATTGGTCTATCATTTCTGTGGCCGGTTAATTTGTAATTAAATTTATGTAATTCACTTCGCTGACATATACTCACCCCTTGCTACATCATATTTGCAGAGCGCAGCATGTGATATTTATGCAAATAAGATGTATGAAGGGGTAAGTATAGTCACTCATGAATTAAGTCTGCAAGTACACATATTGTTATACATACTGTTTTACCTGTAATGGGTAAGGTGAATCTGTACATATCACAAACGTGCACATAGGAATTTGTTTGTGCCAGTACTAGTTTTAAGTCACCTGCAAAGGTGCATGTAATTTCATTTTTCTAATTCAAATATTGGCTCCCTGGTTTACCATGTACCAAGAGGGATGTGGCAAAGCATGCAACCTAGTCTTAATTTAGCAAATGATTTCTTACCTGGCTGCTGTTAATGAAATCAACTATGGGCTTTGCCCTTGTTTACTCTGCAATCAGTATTTGCATTGTGGTATCCACTTGCAGAACTGTACTGAGCTGGGCCATAGGCCCAACACCAACTTAAGATGGGTTTTGTACCTAGTTGTGCTGAGAATTTGAGTTTCAAAATGAGAGAGGTTACTTTTAAGAATGTAGACCTATAGAATTCACTTGGCAGACTTGGTACTAAACCTGTGGGCACTGTATATCTTTTATGCATGGTAGCCTGTACACAGCATCAAAACAACTATGTAAACTCCCTTATTGCTAGATAATGCTCTTTGATGTAGCAAACAATAGGTATAGAAGATTGTGAATACCCAAACTGGTAAGCTTGGTTGATTTGGGTAATTCAGTACTAGAAGGGTAAAAGGAGTGGTAATAATTGATAAAAGAACATTTCTATGACTCCAAGGTCTACTTTAACAATAGACTCACAAGTTTGACTGAGAGGTCATTGCTCTCATCATTTAAAACATAAATACCACCCATCAGAGTAACTCCTTCCATAAATGATGCTTCCTGCCTCCTTGGTAGCTCTCTTGCAGGGTCTCTATTCAGTATAGTGGTGGTGTATGCTTGAGGGTGTGAAACGCTCCCTGCAGGACCAGGGTCATTGGTCTGTTACCTTTTTGGGGTTGAAGGCCACTTGATACTTGGTAAGTTGGCATGCCCTATTACTTTCGAAAAGAAATGCAATGAAATTGGAAGGCTTTTAAAGAGAATTGCCATAAAATGATTGTAAAGTTTGTGATCTTTAAATGAGACCAAGCAAAGCCTGAAGTTAACATTTTTATGAATTTAATTTCTTTGAAATCAGAAATTGTGTAAAATTGAAGTAGATCCCACTTATGAATGGCAGCACACTATAGCATACAGTAGGCCAATTTTTTTTTTTTGGGCACACATTTTAAGGGGAAGGGGATTAAGGCTGGGGATGGGTGGGGATGAGGATTGGTGTTGGCAGGGGCTATTATCCTTTATTCCTTTCTATTTATAGCCACACAAGTGTATTGGGGTTGTGTATACAATTTTAGTGGAGTGCCATCACTATGCACTGTTTGTATGCTCTACAATTTCAAGTGAATCTTGCCATGGAAGTATGAAAGAAAACAGGCTTGTTGCATGGTTTGAGCACATTATAGGGATAGAAAAGTCAAATTTTAGTTGTATTGTGGGAACCTCACAAGATGTAAAAAGTAGGGTTCGTTTGTATTCCAGGTATCTGTAGATTTACAGTGAGCATTGCAGGTGATGTGTTACCTCTTAACCTACTTCTAGTGAATGATGTTAAATTTAATCAGTAACAATAACACTAGCACACCAGGGCAGGTGGAACCTAGATCATTGCATTAAGTTTACCTGTATAGTACAGACATGTAGGCTATGTGATATTTGATGTGCAAGCATCTTGTAAAAAGATCTGTGTACCTGTATAACACTTGAAGACCTTCTTTTGCCTGCCGTTTATAATTTCAAAAGATAACTTGAACGCACTTGGAAACAAACAGAGTTTCTTCATATAAAGAATATAGTTACAATTTCAAAATACGGCTTTACTGGCAGTTTAAGTAAATATAGGCCTTTGCATAACTGCAGGTTTCAAAGAGTTGTGTTTTTTAACTGAAGAAGCGGCTTGAAGTAAAGTTGAGTTTAGTAACTAGAAAAATTTTATGTCTGCGAAGAGGAGATAATGGGGCATTAAAAAATCACATGAACCCACCTGAACCCTATGTACTTTTCATCAAATGCAATCTGTGATTGCAGAAAATTCACATTGCACAGATAATTTCATAAAGTTTCTTTTGGTATGGAAGTGTAAAGAGGAGGTAGGAAGGGGGAACTTTGCAAAATGCTAGTTTGAGTTTTTAGAATGGGTCTAAAATAACTTGTGGGAAACATGGTTGCCTTGATATATCTGCAGTCATAAATTGCAGTGATTTTGGTCATCGAAGGAAATAATTCTTTATAATTAAAAACTCTTTTGTTAGAGCAGAAAAATGTGTAGATTGAGCAGTAATTAATGGTAATAGTTGTGTTAGAAATTCATAATTTGATTCACTTACACCTTCTGTTTTGGAGACGAGTTATTATCTGTTAGTAGTCTATTTCGCTGTAAGGGTATGAAGGCAGTTTTGCCAACCTTATTTTGAGCATGTTGCAAATACATCTTATTCCTCAGAGGGAAACTTTTCATGTTGTTTAACAACTTGAATGACGCATAGTATCATACCATTCGGTCATTTTGCATTGATTTAATAATTTAGTCACAGAGATGTCACATATGATTTATATTGCTTGTATGTAAATGAGAGTCCTAGGGTGCAGTATGCCATTAAGATCAATGAGGGTGACTGCATTTACCCTCATGAGAGAATCTGCAGAACTTCTTGACATGTGGCTTCATGGTACAGTACACTTTACCATATGGACATGCTGTGTACAAAAAAATGCAAGTGGTTGAGAAATTCAGGAGAGTTACGCCTTTAGTTCCAGCTGTGACTGTACAGTACTTTCCTCCTCTTAGTGTAGCAGTGGGTGAATTAAGGGACTAGGGATGCTATTTTCATAATAACACCCTCAAGTTCTATGTATACAAAGAGTAATGCTTGGTTAATATACGGTAGGCCTACATCCCGTGCTGATTCACAAGGATGTAATTTCTACTGGTTTCAGTGTTATTACTTCTTATCCATATTTACATATGTGATGCTGCCTGCAATGAATGCCCAGCAAAGTTGATAGCACAGTGGGAAAAGGGGGCCCTCCTCCTGAGAAAGTCCTTCCAGTGTGCTACTTTGCCCTTTAAGGGCTAATATGCAGTGTAAACGACACCATTACTTCACAGACTGTTCATGTGTATGCAAATTATGTATGGTTCTCGTCAATCATATGATTTGCATATTAATGACTTGTTAAATGTCAGATAATGCATGTGGTATCAGTTGAATCTATCAGATTTGTTTTTCACCGCTTTTGTTATCTTTCACGATGTTCCATAATCCAAGTATAAATGTTGCAGAAAGTCCACACAGGTAATTTTGTACAATTTTAACAACTCAGTACCACATGTTTGTTACTGTAATTAAAGCCATTTCATAGATTTGCTTTACCTTAGTATGTGGATTCATATTTGGTTGACTACATATTTGCCATCTTACAGTATTGCTATTTCAATGGTTACATTTTGCTCTTGTGATCTTCACCTCACAGGTACAACAAATTATAATGCCAACCACAGCAAACCAGCCATTACCAACTGATTTGGGGCCTTTGCCAGACAACTGGGAGCAGGCTGCCACACCAGAGGGAGAAGTCTATTTTATCAACCATCGCAACAAATCCACAACATGGTTAGACCCTAGGATAGGTGAGTAGTATATCTTTTACAGGCTTTCAGGTGACTCCAACTCATCCTACTTTCTCCTGCTTTGTGAACCTTCCGTGTTTCCTGCCTATTGTGGAAAATGCTACTCCGAGTCCTATTTCTTTGACCAGGGAGATATGGAGAAAATGGCACATAAAATATATAAAGGAAATGTGTCTGAATCATATATGATAATTGCTGACATCATTCCTGAGAATCAATGTATGAAGCTTGCAAAAGTCCTACTTTTGCCCTACTTGTGGTTTACAAAATCCTACTTGTCTCCTGTTACTACTTTTATCCTACTTTTTACCAGGGTCCACTTGAAAGCCTGTGTTTACTGAAATTGACATAACTTTGTGCTTCTCCATGCAGTGATGAAAGTCACGTTGTAATTCTGACTTGGAATGAGCTGTTGTGATCTTAATTTAACATATTGTGATGAAAGTGTATTATATCTGTCAAAAGTTAGTTCTTATCTGGCAAAATTTAAGGAAAATATCTTTCAAAGGATAGAAATATTCTTAGTGCATGATTTTACTTGTGATTTTAAAATGATATTGGAGACAGGGAAGTTTATTATATCCATAACTTGTGACTATTGCCAGCAGGATTGGAGGAGCTGGTGCCTTATATGGCTGAAGCCAAAGAGAGCCACTCTGCAGGCTTTTCAAGACAGGGTTTCAATTCAGCTGGTTTCAATGATGGCAAGAAGCCATTGTACCCATAATGTATGCTATGATGACCCCCCCCCATCCCCTTAAGAAAAAAACACCCTTATTTAGACGTGTCCATTTTAATTATGATGTCAAAGCCCGTCACAGTGTTCTTGTAAAGCAAAGATTTGAATCCTTTTACATTGCAGCAATGAGGGCACCGCTTACTGTTCAGACAACTGCAGCAACAGTACAGTCACAGAATCAGCAGGGGAACCTGCCAGCTGCTCCTCCACCACCCCCACCCCCAGCATCTATCCACTTTCAACAGCAAGGGGTAGGTTGAACTTAATAACTTTTTTATGTGCACAGCAGATTTGGAAAATTTATCCCTTGATTTTTATTTGGTGGAAAATTTCATTTAAAGTGTAGTATGAAAGGTTTTCCATAAGCTGATGTAGTTCCCAGTCTATAATCATTGCTAAACGCACCTAAGGGATCATGGGAACTGGGAGTCTAGAAAGTGGGCTAATTTACCACTGGCGCTACTACTGTATTGTTTGTAATCCCATTTCCCATGATCCTTTGGGTGGATTTAGCAATGCTTTAAGGTCTGCTATGTTATTCCTGCACTCAAAAGTGTTAACGTATGTTGCACAACAATTACTGAAGGCATGCTACTGTGAACCAAAACACTAAAGAATCCAAATAGCAACAGATCAAATGTGTGACCTTGTGGACAAATTATCTTTGACTTCATAAACTGTGTTACAATGTTTCTCACAATGCCATTATTCAAAGATAGGAGTAGATGAGTTTAACACCTTTGTGAAAAGTTTTCTTTTTTTCTGCCTGTTACATACTAAGAAATTGTCCTTTAAGGTGTTGTGGAGGTCAGGTGGTCCCACTTCATTGTGGCCCGGACAGTGATGCAACTTCCATTTTGAAGTCATAGAGAAGCCATTATTCACATGTCCAGAGTTGGTATAGTAACAATGAAGACAAAGTTAAACTAAGTCTAACCCCAGTTATTCCTCTGGATCCACATTTGCATATTGTCATAATGCATATAAAATAATATTAAATTAGGCCTAGTATCTTCTGAAATTTTTGTCAATTACACACCTCGACAACATTTACAGAACATTCTTCCATTATCACAATCTAATAATTTTTGTTGTTTAAAGGCACAGTAAGTTATTTTAAGTAGTTATACTTTTTCAGTTATTAAGTAGCTCTTGAGACATTAACAGTCCCTTTACGCAACCTTTTCTCTGCTAGTATGTAGCAATACAGCATGTTTCAAGGTGTTGTTGAGTCCATGTCTTTTTCTTCTTGAGGCCTACCCATTGTATCGTACATGTTTTCATGGTTACAGTGTTTTCATGTAAATATTTCCGTGATTTGTGTGACTGTTTACCTGTTTTAAAAGATATAAAATGTTTTTTAAGGCCAGAGGCAGAAGTAATCATCTTCACCATTAATCTGTGACACCAGGTAGGGGTTCTGTGGGAGAAATGGTCCTGTTATTTTGGTGAAGCGTTTTGTTTGTGGGGAAGCGTGAGCCTGATTACATGGGGGCTCACTGTTGATTGCATAGGTGTCTGACATAAGTTACCCCATAGCTATGAACATTTGAATTTAGACATGATTGGTTGTGAACTTATTACCATGGCAACTGGATACAGTCATTGGTTAACCTCTAGTGACATTTGGAAATGTGTAGAAAAATTGGGGTGATGAGGGAGTTCACAAAGAAATGCACATTTGAGACAGATGGTGTTAGCAGGAAGGTATTTCATAACAGCTCATATAATCTATATCTTAAGATGGCCTGAAGCCAGGGAGTTTAGCAGTCACTATTTGGCACTGAATAAATTCAGCATTGCTTTTGGCAGTCAGACCAAGAAAAACATTAGAAATACTAGCTGACATTCAGCTCCAATCAAAATAAGCCAAAGTGATGTTTTGTCTCTATACATTTTTGCCACAGTGGCCATTGAAGAGGTTATACTTTACCTGCTCTAGTTAACAGGAGTTATGGTCATTATTTTGAATGGATCTGGCATCATCAGAATAGTGTCCTTTACAGTTTAGGACTTCTAATGGGAAATAAACTGCATTTTTGATACAGGAAATTTTATTATTGTGAAATCCTTGATCAAGAAATACAGAATGACAGGCTGTTCAAAATAAGGCAGCTGGCCAAGCTGGGCATGTTTATTTTCACTTCTGTGTAGCTCATAACCAGTTTGTTTATTCAAATTTTCAAATGTTCAAATGATGCAACATTCAGTACTCTTGTAACATACAGCATTTTAGTGAAAACAAAAGCTATTTCTAGAGTTCATTGGTGGGACTGAATGGTGTAATAACAGTGAAAGCTCTTTTCTGTGCATACCATTTTGGTGCAGTTTAATGGCAATGTTCCCTTTTAAATCTTTATCAGTGTAGCTTTAACGTAGTTTTGCTAAATGCAGTTTCTTATGCATTTTGGGACGTGAGCATTTCTCATCCAACTCCTTCCCCACACCTTGACTCACATTTAAATGTCCATGTACAGGAATTATCCATCATCCCCCACCTAGTTCCTGCCCAAACCCTTTACAACACCACATTTTCACAAACTTACCCTACAGTTCAGCTGTTGTGGTCAGAGTCAGCCTTTTCACAAGATGCTCAGTTGTTTCTGCACTGTGTGAGCTGTATATTTCTATTGTAAAGAGAGTAGGTTTTATTGACACAATTTTTCCTCTCTAACCACAGCAAGGGCCAGTCAATACTCAGCAAAGACAACAACAGATGAGGCTAGCCAGACTTCAGATGGAGAGGGAGAGATTACAACTGAGGCAAGAGGAGATCCTGCAGCAGGTAAGAAAGGTAACTTCCAACCATTTTACACTTTTGAATGCTGCCTTCTTCCTCGTCATGTATCCATGCTTCTGCCCGCCGTTCAACCCTTCTCCCAAGCGTGAGTTTACTAAGCATGTAGCAAAAGCATTTGTACTCATTTCCTAATGCCCATGTTATAGATACAAGGATGTAGCTAGAAGCTTAAGTTTACAAAGCAAAGGTAGTGTCAGTGAGGGGAAAGGAAAATGTAAGGGGGGGTGTAAGGGGAAAAGGAAAGGGGCGGAGAGAAGGATGGTGAAAGTAGTGTGGTTGCTGAGATCGGCTTGTTTCCGAGATCTGTAGTGCTGAGTAATTTGAATAACCAGCAGACTTTTGTAAGATTTTTTTGCAGAAATTTGCAGTTTGATGTCACAAAAAATGTGGATTGTTGGTGTGATGTTGGAGTAAGGGAATGGGCTTCCCTTGTATGTACAGGTACAAATTGTGGTCATGTGGCAAAGTGAGCGACAGAAGGAAGGATTTTCATATCATTTGGCATGTTGTGCCTTCACAATGTTTGTGGGGACTTCGCCCCTGTGGAATTTGTACTCTGGCTACATCCCTGTATAGATTGTGGGCAGTTTCCTCTTTAGCTAGAAAAAAACACTTGCATATGAAAACATATATCATCATTGTATTTAGTCTTAGCTTTTACACATTTAACACATTTTACTTCATCAATTAAGAATCTCAAATTTAGGGTAAGGAAGGGACTTTTCATCCTAGAAATTATTTAGTCCACTCAAGGGTAAAAAATTTATCCTTTCACCCAACAAATCTTGTAACATTTTCAAGATAACAGTCTGATAAAATTAAAGTAGTGATTTAAGTTAACCAAAAGAATTTCTGTGTATGTAAATACATCTTCTGTACCTGGATAGCATTAAATGCAACTTGCATGAAAAAGGTAACTGTCATTTAAAACAACGGTAATTAATAAAACTTGTTACCTGTTTGAAACTTATTGTAGTTAAAATCAACCCATGAACTTCATTTAGGGATGCAGTGGATTGATCTTCCAAGCTGAACATCTATATGAAAACTCTGATTGTAATGTTTGGTTTAGCAAGTTTTCGTGAAACAGCCCTTCATGAAAGTGTCCTTACCTGGCCATGAGAAAGGAAAAATTTAAAAAGAAAAAATTTAGGCTCCCTGCAGCAACTACATTAAGTTTATAGGAATCACATGATTCAACAAACTTTATGCTGATAAAAGCTATTACACTTGTGATCCAGTTGGCATGGATGGAAAAAGTGGGAAGCTGCAAGACTCCTTTCCAGGAAATTTGGATATTTGGTGGGGAATTTTGGCATTTGAGTAAATTATTTTGTTTCAAAGGTTTCAATGAAAAATTATTGGAACAACTGGCTCTTTTGGTCGTTTTCTTCATTTTGTTATAAGTTTTCTTTAATGTTGTCCACTACGATTCTCCCGCACCAGAAGGTTAGCACTTCAGCAAAGAGAAGCCAGTTGTGTTGGTCTAGTGATAGTGATCCACACAGTGTTGTTGCTGAGGTTCTATGTTCCTGTTCCAGCTATGGCGGCCTTGTAGGAGTCATGACTCCATTCAGAGTCCCAACTTAAAGTGTCAAGGGTACCTAACTCCAAAAATACTGACTTTGCTTAAGCCTAGTATCTATTCAAATCTGTTGTTATTTGTATAGGCCTCTGTTGTAAAATCCCACTGAAAGTATTCTATTGATTTGTATAGGCCCTACATCAAATCATCTGCTTGAGTAATTGTGATGAACAGGTTTGCAGATATGACTGTGCAGCCATGACTGCCTCTGTATACTGATTACACAGGACTTTCCTGTTTGCAAGCTATAAGGAATACGTTTCCATGCCATTGGTGCATCTATGTTGTTAAAGTCTTAACTCCTCTCTCCTAAAATGCAGACCTTGGTCTGCCATGCTGTGTCAAAATTTTGTTTTGAGAATCATTTTCAGGCAAGCTGTGTAAACTTGACTTTTTGGAAGTCCTGTCTCCCCAGAACAGACTTGTGAAGGTTTAGTTACCTCATTTGTGTTTTTTGTGGCCAAACTCCCAGACCTCCTAGGGCGTGATTTAGGCAGATAGAAATTAAAGCGAGTGCCCAGGTAGAATGCAGTTGAGGAGAGTTTAGGACTGCTATTCCAGGATTGTTTGTAGTATGTTGTATTGTGTATGGGGATGTGTTGATCTCACTCACAATAGAGGAAGGTTTTTGTTCTAAGGTGAGGACAATTGTTGTGGTGATGTTGCGATGTTGCTGATATCTGCAGTCGCAATTCTCAGTGTAAGCTGATAACGACCCAAAAGTGGTATTTTAGGGAATGAACTTGCCGTACACAAAATCACATGCTTCTTATGCATTAGCACATGGAGTGTCATTATAATTTACAAAAATATTAGGACTTGTGGCCAAACATTAAAGTCAGTAATGGAGTCATAGTATGCAATTGTAGGACAAGTAATATTTTGGATAGTAGTAGCTTTTGAATTGAATTTTACTGGTTCCATCATAGGACGAATATGAGAATGTCAGATGATGTTTGGATGTTAACATGTCCTACATTAATAGACCAGTAGGACTAGCAATGTTGTCACTCTCAGCCGTCTCTTTTGTAAACCTGATAGGAAGATGTTGGAATTGGCCATTTTCTGAAACCATTCCGAAGCAAAAGGTAAACACTTGGTTTGTAAGGTTGTCAAGCCCCTTGCTGTAAATCCTAACCCCAACTTGTTGTTTCTACTTTCTTGTCAAGACTGTTAACTGTATTGTCAGTGCTTGCTATGTGGTAAAAGAGCAAGAAATTTGGCAGATTTTTTGGCTACTTCATTGTGCAACTCTGTCATGTAAGCAGTTTGGTTGATATTAGTGTTATGCTGTATTCAATGATGTGATGTGTCAATATTTTCCTGTGTATTTGCCTAAGATTTTTCATTGGAGTTGTGTTTGCTCCTGTGCCACTCAGTGTATTGGTAATATTGAAAGTACCAACAATGTTCATAATTTAAAAAAAAAAAAAAAAAAAAAAAACCTGGTTAGCTTAGCGCTCTCTTATGCACTTATATTGCTGGTGGTGTAGAGAGAAGTATCTCTTTAAATCTTCACACTGGCCTGGAAGTTAAGTACCCCTCTGTTATAATTCATAATACAGGTTTACATAAGTGTATAGGTGCGTGGGTGTGTGGGTGTTTAAGGGATTTGCCTGTCGGTGTGGCATCATGGGTAGTCTGCTTGGGGTCAAGAAAGTGTATCTGGTACAAACCACATCTTTGAACACCTTAGAAAAGATCAAAACTAAGAAAATGACACATAAAAATGGATGGTAAGAGGTCAAGTAAAGGTCATTTTAGATGTGAGTCACCAGTAGATTAATTTACCTTAAACATCCCCATTACTTTCTTTGATGAAAAGGGAATGAATAGGTTTTTTAAATACTTCAGGAAGAGGCCTAGCCTACCTCAAGTGAGCAAGAGTAATGCAATATACTTTCATGAGGATTTTGCTGAACTGTTGGTTTGCAGTAGTGTGCAGAGCTGTTTCTTATAGCTTTACAGTGTAGATCAGGCTTCCTCAATTAATATTGCTGGAATGCCACATGCGGAAGTTGTGTTTGTTCAATGCACCAGTGATCGCTGTCCTGGGGGAGAGGTAGAAGGGGAGGGGAAAAATTTTTGTGTTTCAGAAAGGGCTCAGATGCAAAATTGTGCATAGTTTTGTCCCATTTCCCAACAAAAATTTTTCCACAAAATTTTCTAATTTTTTCGAAAACATCTCGAAAGGGTGAATTTGTGTCAGATTCAAGAAACTACCAAGCAATTTGCACTTACCTTGTGGCTGAAGTGGCATTTAGAAGATCTTTCAATTTGGGAAACATCAAAGCACTGAATATGCGCTGTGTACTGACTGTTTACTTGTACTAGGAAAAGTAAACTTGAGTGTCTTAGTTAGAAATTGATGGAAATTTTACTTTTCTGTAAGATCAAATAAATTTTTGTTGGGATTGTTCAAGATGTTGCTTAATTTTTTAATATTCCTTTAGTATTTTTTGCGCGCCACCCCAAACTGAGTTGTGTGCCACAAGTAGCGAACACGGCCAATTGAGGAAGCCTGGTGTAGAGTCAATCAAGTCATGTATATTTTCAATTGCCATGCTTGTACTTGCAGCTCTTGTGCCCGAGGTATTATGACAACTGTACACTTATAGTAGGACCCTAGCTGTAATTGTACACTGAATCCTTAGTGATTAAAGTGTACACCAAGAGCCCAACAGAGAGATGCTCAAAGCAGTGGTGTCTGTGAAATAGTAGGCCTACAGTAGGCACCAAAGCATTCATTTCATGATGGTTGTTGAAAAACAGACTTGTTTGCAAGCATAGTGACTTTGGATAAGGTGGGGGGGGGGGGAGATAGGAGTTAACATGTTCCCTTTTCAGGCGGGCTTCAATCATGTGGCCATCTCTGCAGGCACAGGTGTATTAACCTTAGCAGTAGGTGTTAAATATGGAACTCTTTGGGATGTATGTATTCAAGGTAAATGACACATTCTTGGTATTACCAATGCTGCCAATATAGGTGCAGGAACAATACATGTCCACAGGGCAGACAACAGGCATGTAGGCCTTGAAGGTACTCTTTCCATGATACAGTACTATGGTTCTATGACTTCATTATTTGGCTGAATCTCCACACTGAAGGTAAAAGTGTGAGGTTGAAATGCAATGATGGTGGGATGTAGAAAATGGGTAAGGGTGAAGATAAAGTATTCATCAAGGAAATGCTTCTCCCATGCTTGCAGTTGGGGGCAGGGGGTGTAGGTAGGGATGGGAGCGAATAATTTGTGTGATAATTTTCACATTAAGTAAGTGTCACAGTGACTCATCAAAAGGTAGTTTTGTTTCAAAACTTTTTAGAATGATGATTGCTTAATTCTGGTAGTATTTGTGAATGGCAGTCAAAAGTCAAACTTGTTTGTTAAGGTTAAATGCATCCTTCCTGTTTGTGGCAACTTCCATAAAAGGTTTTTGTAGTTAATACACAGCTGGAAGTAATACAAAGCCAAAAAGGGGAAAAAAAAAGTTGATATAAAACTCAATTGTTCAATTTTGAAAGTAAAGAAGGAAAGCTTGCGTGTAAGCTATTGTTGACAAGTTCCACCATTGTTCTTTTTTTTGGGGTTAGAAAAGTTCAGTACCTGTGTGTGTAGGCCTTAAATGTATGGATATTTGTGTCTCAGGCACTGTACGGTTTATGTGTAGCAAGTAAGTAATGACTTGTGTTGTGGTTGAGGGGTTCACAATGCCCACCATGAAAGATGCAAGAAGATTGCTTCTGAAGTGCAAACACTTGCCTTACAGATTGATTACATTGGCAGGGTTGTATATTGAATAAATGAACCACAGACAAAACTTTGGTAAAGAGGTAAATGCACCACACTACACAGGAGCCTTGACTGAGTCGAATTGCAAGATCTGTAATATGCTTTGAATTTAACTAGTGTTCTTGCAGCAAATTTCTCTATACAATGAAAAATTTGCAGGAACTGAACATTCTGAAGGTATGAAATTTTAACAGCAGGATTGTTCTGTCGGGTGTGTAATACTAGACCTACAGAACCAACTGGAGTAACTGGTTGTTGTGCAGGTGGTATCAATGAAGCATGTGAGTTGGCCCTCTCTGGCTTACAATATGGCATCCTTCTGAGCCTGCCTGCAATAGTCAAGTTAGTTAGATGAAGTTTAACGGCCCAGTTTCCAACCAATTGGTTCAAGTCCAGCCGGCCACGGCCTTTTTTCCAGTTGTGGCTCACTGGC
>WURT03194662.1:0-27400 GCA_009936505.3 Holothuria glaberrima
TCCTCACCAGGATAAGAGAAAAGTTTTAGGCCAGATATCCCCCACTTACAAAATCAAATCGACGCCCCTGGTTATTGGTATTTTGTAGTTTTATGAACTACGAAGGAAGGGGGAAAATAATGCAAGATTTGGGGTGGAGGGTCACGAGTGCGTGATGACTTGTTAAGTGATAACCCTTTGACAAAAAGTCACTACATTCACTATATGCTGTCACTATATCCCTGCCCCCCCCCCCACTTCTATCACTCCAGTTACGCTACTGAAGAGGGTCCGAAGTAAGGGCCCCTTTTTGTACATTCGTGAAAATGATGGAAATCGACGACCCCTGACAAGATCAAGTGTAAACAATCGGGCCTTCTTGTATGGTGCCACGCCAAGTCCACAGGGCAAGTCGAATTTCGCTAAACAGGTCCCTGTCTACTTGTCCAATAACCTGTTAACTGCATTGTGTAAAAAACAAAAAAAAGTTGCTTGTACTTTGTTTGGTGACCACGTCTTTTTACTGTTTCAGTTAATTCACTGAGCCGAAATATCCGTTGTTTACTTTTTGGAAAATGAGAATATAATTAAAAATTCGAATAAATCCTCTTTTCTAACATTTTTAAATCAGGATTGAAATTGAATTTAAAATATTTTATCTCTTAATTTCTCAAAACTTTACGCCCAAGACGAAAACAAAAATAAATCATTAAAGAGTTTGCGTACTCTAATTGCCAATAAATTGCTATGTTTGATAACTCACAATGACCTTTCTCGTCTTGTTATTAAGCTGATCTCAAATCAATGATGTACCCTTTTACTTCCTACTTTGTTCCATTAAAAATTATCTTGCTCGACTAAGCAGCTATTTATATTTCGGGCATCTTCGCTTCGACAGGAACTTACCAGAACTCGACTGTATACCAGTTTTGAAAGAAGACAAATCAATTAACGTGTTATTGCAAGCATGTCTTCCTCAAGTGCTCCAGAGGAAAAGTTGGGACCAAATTTTACGGAAAAGTGGATGTATAAATATAAAAAGCCGGGATATAGGGATAAACTATTCATTCACTGACATTTTCAGAAGCTGCTTAATGAAACTTATACATATCCTTTGCCTGGGAATTCGTGTCCTTTCTATGAATGACTTATTTACTGAAACTTTTCATGTGAGGGGTGGAGCGTATAAGCGTTTAGCCGATATGACAATGAGTTCTGTAATCTCACAAAGAACCGAAAAAAAGTGTATTGCCAGCAGCCTTTGTGGGCTTCGGGCTGTTCCACCGTCGGGGAGCTTTCTCCCTCCAGTCGGCTAAATCCTGGCGCCACCCTTGCAGAACATTTTCAGATTTTGGCAAAACAGAAGAATTTGAAATAAGTTTCTTTGCATTTTATTGAACGTAAAGTACCGTACAGAAACTTCTTTCAGTTTTTTTGACATTCAAACAACGCTAAGAGGCATTCACGCGCTGTACTCTTGCAAAAACAAATGTCCGAATGAGGCTGGTTTTCTCCCTTCCGCCTTAGCCGTTATGACTTTCGAGAGAAAAAAGTTGCAATGTCCTCGGCCTGTAAAAGATTTTTTATTCTGAAGCAGAAAAAAATTTAGAACTTCCCAAAGAAATGTACACTTAAGGCTTCAGGGGGGAAAGTGAAAATTCCTAAAGTAAATCGCAACAGGGAGGCCATGACTAGAGGAAAGACATACTTTAATTTGGTAAAAATGATAGTGTGGATACAATGTCGGTATTTTACCTTACAAACATCATTTTATGTGTAAGCTGAAAAAAGGATCTGCCTA
Source organism: Holothuria glaberrima (assembly GCA_009936505.3). Lineage (NCBI taxonomy): Eukaryota > Metazoa > Echinodermata > Holothuroidea > Aspidochirotida > Holothuriidae > Holothuria > Holothuria glaberrima. Next base: position 1,781 of record WURT03194662.1, read on the forward strand.
ATACCATCAACGTATCTTAATGCCTTTCTCCAGTACACCGGTAGAGTAGCCTATATGCATCTTTACGGAACAGCTTTTGAATCCCGTTTTAACAGTCAAAACACCAGATACAATACTTCCATTTCTGAGATTATCAGTTCCATGTAACAAACGACAGGGTTAATGTCAACACTTCGTCATTGTAAAATTAATATTTACTACAACAGCATTCAGGGTTTTCTCCCGTGAGTGCGATGGCATTCTAGGTACGAGTCCCTTGCAACATCAGCTGCAAAGACAGAAGTACCAGTGCCACCGCGGCCATTTTCTTTCATTTCTTCTGCTATAAATAACTCCATACCGACAAATTAAAATTTTTGAGGGGATGGTTGAAAATTAGAAAGCAGATCATATGTTGACACGTCCCTTTAGCAGAAATCTTATGATAAATCTAGCACTACCTCAATTGATAAGTATTTTCCTGCACATCATGCATCATGCATTTAGTATACAACCAATGTGTGTATGTTACGTGTATATATGACCATTTCAAAGAGCAAATCAGCCATTTGAACACCGCTGATTGTAATTTCGATGCTGGAATTCAAAACTCGATCGTCGAGAGGTGTAGCCTACGAACACGAAGAAAGCCGAAACAATTGGTCTAGCTGGAATGTCTTACTACATCAGGGCTACCAGGACGTACCGTAGCCAGCTTAAAGATATTATGGAGTCAATCTTTTTTGTACAGTTCTGGAGTTGGGGAAGGGGCGCCGGGGGAGGGGTATGGTATGCCCACATGACTTTGAAAACATGAAAGGTTGGGTGACTCACTTTTTGCCATGAAAAATACAAAAATTTGACCAGACTGAGGGAAGTGTTAAAAAGTAAAGAAACTAACATTATTGTTGGCATTATTGCCGATTTTGTTTTGGCCTAAAATTCTAGTCGGATCCCGCATGAGTTTCTTGCACTTTATCAATGTCATTACGACCTCAGTGGAATGACCAATCAACCTATTAAAAGAGCGTGCGATGGTCTTGCTACCCCGCAGAGCGAATTCTGTTTGTTCTGCCCCTCTTTACGGTTAGGGATATGACTGAACAAGGAATTTGCCGTAGAGCCTGCTACGTAGTCAAAGGTCTTGCATGGCCGCATTCCCGAAAGCCAAAACACTTTCCACTCAATTCCACCCTGTCTCACATAAGAGCAATAACTAAAAACGGCTTTATAGCGAGATGGGACAATGAAAACTGCTTTTTCTTTCATTTTGAGTCTCAGGGACTGTTACAAGTGTAGGAGTTATTGGGTATCGAGAATGAGTGAAGCCAAAGCTGTATATAGCTGATGGCCGGTGTCAGCATCTGCAACAAGCGGTTATTAAATGGTTCGAGCATCTGATCATCAGGTATTGCAATTACCATTGAGCTTTCGATAAACCATGAAGAGAAATTGTCTCTTTTTTTAAATTCAACTTTAAAATCATAGTCGACAATGATATTCGTACGATTTCAATACTGCAATTCCAAAAGATCTGAACCTCTAAAAGAGTGTGTATAACTACTCCCTTTCACGCACTGTTTCTAGCCTGCTACTGCTACGCAGGTCATGGCTAAGTGAGGGCACTAGGATATGCTCGCCTGCAGACTGTTTTGCAAAACGACTATTAAGCGTCTACAAAGAAAATCCTCAACGATAGCCCTCCGCCTCTTTGCCATACCAGTGTCCTCATCTCAAAGGTCCTTGCTTAAGGCCTGCTAACCCTTATCACAGCGTCATTTTTGTGATGATATCATCCGGGACTCATCTGTGACTGTCATCTGCAACTGTCACCTGAGATTATCACATGTAGCTTTTACCTGTGGCAGTCACTTGTGGCTGTCGCCTGAGATTGGCGCATATATTTTTCATTCCATACTGTCAAACATGACGTCATCTGGTACCGTCACCTGCAGATCTCTTATGTGACTGCCACCTGTGTCTCATATCTGAGATTGTCACTTGTGGCTAATAGCTGACACCTGAGTCGGCCAATTGTGTGTTTAATCTGACGATGTCACTTGTGGCTGTCACCTGTGTCTGCTCTCTGAGATTGTCAGCTGTGGCTGCCACCTGCAGCTTTTGCCATTTGAGTCACAAGTGGCTATCACCTCCGTCGAGCCTGTGTCTGACATCTAATTGTTACCTGTGGTGGGCACATGCAGCTGTCGCCTGTAACTGTCACCTGCAACGGTCATCAGAACTTGCCGCCTGTGTCTGTCCTTTTTTGAGATTGTCAACTATAACAGTATCATGTAGCTTCCACCTGCAGGTGTCACTCACCACTGCCATCTGAGACTGCCATCTGAGACTGCCATATGTTTTTGTCATCTACGATTGTCACATGTTGCTGTCACCTGTTTCTGTCGACCGAGAGATTGCCACCTGTCACTGTACGCTGTAGCTGACACCTGTGGTTGTCACCGTAGCTGTCACGTAAGCCTGCCATTTGAGATTGTCACTATTGCTTTCATCTGTGTCTGTCATCTAAAATTGTCACTTGTGACCGAGATCTGACACCGGCATCTGTATTTGCCATCTAAGATTGTAACCTGTTGCTGTCACGTGCTTCTGTCGTCCGAGATTTTCATATGTAGCTGTACTCTGTAGCTGTCACCGTGATTGACCGTCGTAGCTGTCACATATGTCTGTCATCTGAGATTGTCACCGTGGCTGTCACCTGTGCCTGTCATCTTATATTGTCACCTGTGCCTGTCATCTGAGATTGCCACCTGTGACTGTCTCATGTTGATGTCACCTGTGGATGTCACCCATGGCTGCCATCTAAGATTGTCATCTGTGACTGTACCCTGTAGCTGTCAACCGAAGCTGTCACATGTTTGTCGTCTGAGATTGTCACCTTGGTTGTCACATGTGACTGTCATCTAAAATTGTCATCTGTGACTGTTACCTGAAATTACCACCTGTTGCGGTCTCATGTAGCAGTCACCTGTGGCTGCCATTTTATGACTGCCATCAGCTGATACGGACATGTGCCTTCGTCATCTGATATGGTCACCTGCAGCTTACGTCTGTGACTGTTACCTGTGAATGCTACCTGAAACCGTCACCTGTGTCCCACATCTGAGATTAGTGTGACTTTCACTTGAAACTCATTTGAAAGTGGGATCTGAAATTGTCACGTGTGACTGTCATCTGAGATTGTCACCTAAAACCGTCCCCTTTGGCTGTCAGCTGTGACAATCACGTACTTTATCTGGAATTGAGATTGTCATCCCTGACTTTCACTTGTGACTGTCACCGGTGACTGTCATCCAAATTGTCACCTGCGTCTATCATCTGAAATTTTTACCTGTGTCTGCCGCCCGAGTTTGTCCCATGTCAGAAGAGTGGGAAGGTTACTTCTGGTTCGTATTCCCTTGGCATGAGGTCATTTCGTATCCTGATTACCTCCGTACACCAAATTATTAGACAGGTCTGTAACAAAGAATTCTGTCACGGGGCAAGAGTGAGGGATGAGAGACACGCACTGCGAAAGCGGCCATGAATCAGGATTATTTATTGCATAGCCATAACGGCTTGTAAACTTTTTGCCAAGTCGTGGAACGAGAATCAGCATGGGATGGCCCTCGACGCCGGGACCCAGGGGCTATGGCTTTGCTACAAGAAGCTATGGAAGTGTTTTAAAAGTTAACTATTCATGTGGATATCTGTTACTCACCTTAAGATGTCTAATCTTGTAGAAGAATATCAAGGTTAGGTCATCAGGGCTTGTTTTTCCTCCTGGATAAGTCCCTACAAATACTGTTGTACGTTATTTTGCAACATGAAAGGTAATCACAAATGGTACAGTCAGCACAGGCGTACCCAGCAAAAATGTAGTAAAAGTTCTAAATATGAGCCAATTCCTCTATTCAGCGTGTGAATTGTTTTAATATAACTCCAGTTTTAAGGTCAAGTAGCAAAAATATCTCAAAAACAAAATAAAGGAAAATATATGAAACAAAATTTGAACGGAAATCCGGTTGGATGCTAGGCGTTTACGATATGAATCAAAGAAGTATTCCTGTGTACAACTTGAATTGAAATATCCGCAACTTTAAAGCTTTGAATTCACTGTATTAGTGGTAATGATCATAAACAAAAATTGCATCTACGTTTCCATCATATTTAACAACTAAAAGGATGTCAGCCGCAATCTGATTGGCTAGTTTTCCGTTGTTCTAGCTTACTCCTCGAAAGTTACGCTTGTGTAAAAATAAAGAAAAGAGAACGTAAAAAGCGGCTGGAAAATTAAAAGAAAAACACTTCTGCCGAGTAATAGCGATTTGCTCTTTGATCAGTAATAGGTTTTCCTTCAAGCCTTGCGCCACAATGAATGACTGCCCACGCAGGATGAAACCAAGGTAAGTCTCCAACCTGGAAAGTAAAAAAAGGAAAAGGGTATAAATCATTGTATTCAGCCCAATTTCGCAAATGGAAGAAAATAAACAGGTTGTCAAAATATGTCGGAAATTAGGGTGATCAATTCCCATGAGTTCAGAACTATGCACATCAAAAATACACTGTACGCCTAACCACATGTGTATTGACTTCAAAACAAATACCAACACGTTGATCAATGAGTCCACGCTACAGTTTGAATGTGCTTTCATTTGCATACAGAGACTGAATGTGAAGTTATAACATGAAACGTCTTCATCAGCATTCCCGCCAGTCGATGCATGGTTAGTATCTCATGCGCGGCAATCAGTGCATGCCTACCACCTGATGAAAGAAGCGAAAAGGTGATAAAACATTTATTTCCCTTTGTTGAATGGCTTCTCAGTTCAACAGCTGTGTTAACCCCTACGGCTGGCTCTGATTAATGACTCTATACGGGGACCCATGAGGTTGCCTATTAGCTTCAGCCTTCATCTTCAACGTACTTTAGCTTGTTTCATGATTTTTACGTTACATTTACTTCAAATGTTAAATTTGTCTTGAAAATTAATTGTATCTAATAAGACGGGCCAATGATCCAATATTCCGCATTTCACAACTGATTAATTTTACCCTTGTAAGCTTGACTGTGCAATATTTCGTTGATAGCAATGTTGAGACTCATCTTTTTTCCTTGCAAAAAAATTTGGAAGCCTTGTCTTTTCTTAAAGCGGTTTGGCAACAAAGGTCCTTATTGCACATTTTAATTCAAGACAAAGCAAAACAATTTCTATTTCGGATCTATTACCTTCTGCTCCTGAACCTGAAAAAAAAAGAAGTTGCCGATTCCTTCAGGAAGATTGAAAACGAAAGAAAGCCCCTGTAGACATCTACTTTGGACAGCCATTCTGGTAATTAATAGTCCCCTTCGTGGTATGGGAATCCAGCGACGAATGTTTAAGGTTCGCATAAATCTGTATCCGAAGTAACAGTATGACCATGATGGACATGTAGTGACTTCCCATGACGTGTCACCAGGGGGCTATAACTTTCAGACTAAATATAGATGCGTCTTCGCTTTCAAAGAGCTTCAAGAATACCCCACTTTGGGCTCATTTCACTTAGGCTATACGATTGCATGTATAGAAGGAATGAGTTACAATGTACATAACCGACGGAAGTTGTTGAATATATAGGGGCGCTCTTGGGTTAGGTGAATTTATAAGCCGTTTTCTTGGTAAGGAAGGAACACATTAAATGAGAAAAAAATGATAAATCGGTACAGTATCTATTTAGTGACAATTAAAGGTATATCATTCACTCAGCCCCATGATCGTCATCATGATACTTTGTTTAAACTTTGCCTTCATTCGTCTATCGCACTGTAAACATCTTATATGTATTTGCACAGAAGACACAAGCGTGCAATTTCCCGCGTCTTGATGAAAGAGGGCCTTCCAATCCCCAGTCCATAGCCTGATTTTATGGGCAAACACACTGTTTTAACATAGATAAAATGTCACGTTATAGCGTTAAATTTCTGAATTGATTACCACGCACTGACAATTGAACATCCTACTTCTAGGGGTACCTTGAAAGCTGTGTTAGCTGGTTAGTAGGTGAAAAGTGAAATCTCAGTATTGTACGAGAGTCCATGAGTAAAGTTAACTACCCTTTCGTATAAATTTTGCAAACTTTTTGAAATCACGTTTCTATGGTTAAGACTCAGAATTATGAATAAATTGAGATTAGACCTGAGACATGTGTCATCCTTATCCGAGTATCGTCTTGTTCATACCGTCGGGCTGTATATCGATACAAGAGAAGCAGAGCGTTGTTATGGGCTTCCCTTAACATTTACTTGAGCATACTACGTGTAAGTGGCTCTAGTAAAATGATATTTCCTGTACAAAATTACAATTCTGCTAAATATAACTTTGAACAGTGAACGCGAAAATCCCTCTAGTTGTTAAAAATCGTGAAAATGTGTCTCTACTTTCGTAACCTTATTGAAAGACCCAGAAACACTGGATATAATGAAACAATCCCCATAGGACGATTTGGTGGCATCGAAGAAAATAGAATGTAGTTAAGCAGACTCAAAAATCGAGACAAGAGTGGAAACAATAACGTAAGCAGCTCGTTCTAGAAGGCATATATGCCAACTAAAACTCCCAAATTATCACGCACATTGCCGTAAGTGCTGGTCGTATCAATTCCAAGATGTCCGTTTTAAAGCTTCCACCATTCCACCGTAACACGAATTGGTATGGTATAGGCTATATTTTATTTAATATTGGCCACATGCCTGTATGATTGAAGAGTGTGCATGCCACCGAAAATAAATAGACATGTTGCTTAAATTCTTTAAACTGACATCTTGTACTCACTGGCGGATCCAGGGACTTTGTTTGGGAGGGGCCAAACTGGTGGTACAGTAATATGGGGGAGGTCTAAGGGGAGGAGCACCTCCTTTGGAAAATTTTCCCTATCTGAATGCCCTCAGATGCGATTTGGTGCAACAAAAGTGTACAATTGTGAAGTTAATTTTCTTCTAGAAAGTTTTCGGAAACAATATTTTTGCCCACCTTTGGGTGGGGCCATGGCCCCCGTTGCCCCACCCCTCTTGGATCCACCATTGCAAGTTGAACTTCTTGGCACTTATTTCTTGAGAGTGAAATACACTTTTCGATTTTGTACACATAGCCTAAGCCTATAAAGCTTCATGCATTATCAACCGACACGTTGAGCTGGCCCAGGTAACATAGAAAAAAGAGTCGAATCGACCTTTGTTTTTGTAGGCGATTCAGGTGAGTTTCCATTCGGTGTGTTGTAGTAGGCCTATGTAGCTGTCAGGCTGTAGGTTACTTATGCAGGACGGATGGCGATATCCAAAAGGCACAATATAGTCACTGTGCCTATGGGGTCTATACGCAGAATTTGAGAGGACTATACGAAATGCGCTTACATAGTGTCGGAAATTATTTACTTTTACAGGCCTTGGTAAGCTTAGTGCCAACGATAATACTTCATCTGGGCATCGAGAACACTGGCCTCGACAACAACACCAATTGGATTCCAAAGGACTGGCCACTGGCGAGGGAAATCGTTAGTTTTGGCACTTTCAAATATCCTGGAAGCATGTCACAGTCTAATCGATAATCAATAGGCAGTCGCCCCAAAATTTCAAGTTTGCTTTGAAAAATCAGCAAACTCTTGCAAATCTCCTCTTATTACATTACAAGCACCTCTGAAGATGTTTTGAACATAACTGTTACAAACAATGGGTAAAGGAAGGAGAAATTCTCCTAACATTTCACAATTTACTAACAAAAATACTGTCACATGATCAAAATATGCCATTCATGAACGAGAGTGACTGTGCATACTCACTCTGATTGGGGTGACTGCATTTTCCCTTTAAGTCAAATTTGGACTGATAAAGATTATATTTTTCTAAGTCTGTAAGACTGTAAAATACTATGTAGGAATGAGGAGGTTAGTTTTATACATGGAGTGAAGTCTCTTTTGAGAGTTATTAAAGCCAAGGATTTGGATCCTAACGATTGGGCGAAAAAAATAATAACCAAAAAAAAAAAAAAAAAAAAAAGAAAGGAGAAATGTGAACGGTAAATTTACTAAAATTTATGACCTGGTTAACGGTAAATATGGGTGAAGACAAGCGTACTCCCCGAACAGACATGCTCAATTAAACGTAAATACGTCGACAGCCGTTATTGTAGCATGTAAGTACTACCTAGGAGGTAGTACTTCCATGATTGTAGTAGGTTATGAGCTATTGTGCTAAAGACAAAACACGACCGTCAAAGGGATACCACAGCTTTAGCCAAGTGGGTCGAAAGTCAGTGATTTAAAGACATGATTATTGTCAACTCGATGTGCGTTAGGCCTTTGCGATGCCGAAAGTGCTAAACAGCCAATGCATTAAATATCCTTGCTGCTGTTCGTTTTTAAACCGATATATTGGAGAAGTCAGGCTAGCTTCACCTTAAATTCACATAACTCCCTTTAAGCCTTGTCTCTTTGCATGTGGAAAACATTTATCAGACACCAGACGTGACACTCAAATTTTTTTTCCTTGCTACCTCTTCATTCTTTTACTTTACATACCTTTACAACACCTAGTTTGAATAATTGATTACTCATACTGCGTACTTAAACACGCATGAAAGAATGATAACATCGAACTTGGAGGCATCTACTTCTAAAGCTGGAGGATATTCAGCAAAAGTCTCTGAGTAATAGAGGATTGGTCAATACGCGGGTAACCTGCATTATGCCTGAGGCGAGGGAATATCGTTTGCAGTTCAAACTCCTTGATTAAGCAACTTTTCGTCAAAGTTAATACTGCTTCTGGACCCAGTTTTGTCAACCCCCAATATGGGGTGAGACCAGGGGCTGTCACTTGGATCAAGAAGCCGCTCCCTTGTGAAGACATCTGGAGTATACGATCACCCTCCCTCCCAGCAGTGGCGAAGCAAGAGAATTCGGTCAGGGGCCGGCGAGAATGGCCTGTTGGGGCGCTTTGAACTAGGTAGATGCCCTATGCCTCAATACGATAAAAACCTAAAAGACCGCCGACAGGGGATTTGAGTCCGTCAGGGGGAGGGGGTGACCACCCCACTGACTATATGGACGCCCCGCCACTGCCTTCGAGGCAAGACTAATTTGCTTCCTTTCATTTTCAAACGGGAAAATGGAATATCGATGTTTTCGAATGCACAGTAACAGTTACTTAACAGTAAAGTGTGTCATTAGGACATCGACACTTTTAGCTTCCTATTTGAAAGGAACATTTTTAATTTTTGCACCCTACCTTGGAGCAGAGGTGTCACTCCCCTACCTCAGACCGCCATCAATACAAAAAAAATGACAAAAATATTCCTCAAGAAGGATGTCCCAGTTCTGCAGGTCAAAGAAATGATGAGCAGTGGCGGAGCGTCCATATAGTCAGTAGTCAGGGGATCGTTTGCCCTTCGTGACGAACTCAAATCGCCTGTCGGCGCCCTTTTTAGGTATTCAGCGTATTGAGGCATAGGGTATCTACCTACTTTAAAGCTCCCATACAGGCCATTTGGGCCCCCTCTGACCGAATTCCCCAGCTCCGCCACTGATGATGAATATATGTGTTCAGATGGAAGACCTGTTTGTACACTGTTCTTACCCCTTTTTAGATCCTATTTTTACACACCCATCTGTTTTTAAAACCATACGGATACCCAAGGTATTCAACCACATCTAATAAAAACAACTGCTCAATCGGGGTAAGATGTCGAGTTTTACACCGATACCTGAAACTTGGAAGTCACAGTAAATGAAAAATGTTCGAAGACCTGCATCGTATATTCCTGACAACTTGCCTTCTCCGTGCTCTTTAAATATGTGTAGTGAAATGTTAATTATGACATGTTCCCGTTCAGTCGTTAAATTATCTGAAACTGAGAAATTATACAGGCAATAAAATGTGGGCAAGTGGGACCATCCTCACTCTTGTCTCCTCCCTCTTCAAATTCTCCATTCTCCCCGCCCACCCGCAACTCGCGTATTTTATCTAAGGGTTAAAACCCTCGAGGATAAGTGGGAAAAACAGGAAAAGGTCCTTGGTGATCCAACCCTTCTTTTTACTATGTTTGTGACCATGCCTTCTCCTCAGTCGAATTTCAGTCTAGAAGTGATAGAGGCATGAGGGGAGGCAACCATGTATATAATTATCCATGTGGGGGTGGGAGAGATCACTGGGAAGCGGGATTTTTCCTTCGGGAACAGGGATCCCTGTCGGCTTATGTCCTACTCCTTACCCAAGCTTGACGACTCCTAACAATGCTTCTATAGACGGAGACTATTCCTATGTTGCAAATGATCAACAGGGAAAAACAAAAAGTTGTGGATTTTAACTCGTATAAGCTTTATATCACTTCAATGGAAACTCTTACAGATTCCCAGTCGCGTGCCAATTCTGCGAAATTAAGACCCATGGTGTAATAATCCAGTTCAGAGTTATTGCTGCGCATGCGCAGTGGCTTCAGGTCGTGTATCATATGGGTACAGAATACATTTGTAAATGTCATTACAAGTTGCAGTAAGTTACATTATTCTAATTGTGCTTTTCAGATACACTTACGAAACTGAACACGACAGACTTTCAACAAGACAAGTCAGAGTTAATTGTTGGGTGTAGTGTGCATGCGCAGTTAAAACTCCGAACTGGCTTATTGTATACGCGTTCACGGTTCTTTGATGAAAACGTCGATTTTCTGTTGATCAAACAATATCTTTATTGGAAATGTTGATGCAATATAGATCTGTTACAGCAAAATTGGCCTTGGAGACAAAAACAAATATCAATGAAATGTTCCACAGCTCAATCCATGCAAACCTCAGAACAACACATGTGATCAATAAACTGTGTGACTAGCTAGACTTATTAAGTTACAATATTAATATGTTGCAGCCAACCCCTAATATAATTTTATCTTAAAGCCAAGAACGTCCTCTACTTGAACACGATTAATTTATCACATTAGCAAACATTGTAGAAGCAGTAAGAGCATGGCATTTTAGAGCTTGACATAGACGTAGCCATAGGCAATGAGAGCGTCACATTAGTCTATAGGGAGAGGAAGTCATTTTTTAAATCCGATAATATGGGTAAATAGTACTCGCATGGTAATTGTGCAATGCGTGTCTTGGAGATTGCTCGTTTAAGAGGCCATTTAACCAGTAACCTAAACCCAGACTGACTTAACCCTACCCTAATCCCTACTAGCCTAACCGAAACCTCAAACCCAATCAAACCCCAAGAAGGAACCCCTGGCCGAACCCCGTAAAAACAAAAGAGTGATGTTCTCTCTGCAGCCACATGTGGCCAGCGACCTCCCAATTTTTTTGTTGAAAAGAACGCGGAATAGATAAGTGACGGACGGCAAAGTTTAGCAGGTTGGATCACCTTGTATCAAAAATTGTACACCACCTGCAAGTAGAGCATACAACAGGGAGGGCATAGTATATGTAGCAGTGTTTTCCACTAGCCGTTTTGTCCGGGAGCGCCGCCCGGACAAAATCTGAAGAGCGTGCGTCTGCGCCCGGTCTTAAAGTTGCCGCACGCACAAAAACCTTAACCGCCCGGACAAAAAATATTGCTCTCACTTCTTTTGGAAACATTTGCAAAGCAAATTTAACACTTTTCCGAGAAACCATTTTCCAAAGGGGAGGGGGATATTTCCCCCAGGATGGCAATCATTGTCATCTGCCAGATCAGAGACAAGCGTCCGGACAAAATTTGGACCTGTGGAGAACACTGTATAGAGTATCCAGGTATATTATATTACTTTTTCCCTCCTTTGAAATTCTAATTATCCGTCCCAGACGACTTTGCGCATGGTGCATACAGGCTAGTATCCAAAGGGCCAGGAGATACTGCCCCCTGGAAAATGAAAAGCTAGCATAACCTTAATGCATTTTAGCATATCTTGCCCCTTAAAATACCCGCTAAGTATCTCTTCCCTTCAGTATCTTGTCTGGTAAGGATGGCGTGGGTGCATGGAGGCTTTAAGCTACTTCATACCTCCTTGAACATCCATAAACTGATAAACACAGTTAATTTAGGTATGTAACACTGTCTAGTGATATTATTTTATCACATAATGAAAATAAAAGGGACAAAAGCAAAAAATTGGTTTTAAATTCTTCTAGGAATGCTTGTGTAAGTGAGGTTAAAATGACAACGAAAATGCAAACAACACTAAGGTTTCGATGACATCATTCTAACAAACATTCTCCTTGTTAGCCTATGAAGAGGTACCGTAGTTCTCAACAAATTTATTGTGTGGCACAAATTGTTCTGCGATAATAATGTATGAACATTAAGATTGCGTTTTAAGGGTTGTAATGCATGAGTCCGGGCTTGGCCTCGGCCTCGGCTAGTTTCGAGTCCATTCTTTACTGAACTCGATAGTCAAGTTAGCCCGGAATGTGCCGTCTCGAAATTGTAAATGGTCCTGAGGGCGGGACAACAATTTGCTTACTATTTAACATTCACAACGAGTTAATGAAGTTTATGAATATTATACCATTCATCCGCCTGCATGCGGATCATCCATTTCTAGTATGCTTAGCCTGAATTCTAAGAATGTTGTTACACTCAGTTGTTCACACTATAGGACCCATGTTGTCCCCCTTTCAACCTTTGACCACCCCTCAGAATCAATATGGTTCTTCTACTCAATACGGGGTATTCCTGCACACATAAGTGTTACATCTATCAGTCTCACCTTTTTGAGGTATCGTGTTTACAAAGTTTTCACGCTTTGACCTCTGCTGACCTGAGCAGCCCTCTGACCTCAACCAAATTCATATGAGTTTGTACTCAATATTTGAAATCTATTGAATAACAGGATTAATGACTGATTAATTACATAGAATTAATGGTGACTAGAAATGCTTATGTACGCTGCCGGTTTGTCTGTCTTTTCATCTCCAGTACTATTTAATTTGGGCTTTGGCATGTTTTATTAACTTTAAAACACAATTTTAACCACCATTCATGGTTTGTATAAGTCCATTCAACCCCAGTACTATTTAATTTGGGCTTTGGCATGTTTTATTAACTTTAAAACACAATCTTAACCGCCATTCATGCTCAGTTTTATTTTTTAGATCTCTTTCAACACGTAAATATCTGTATTACAGAACAACATAGTATTTATACATACCAATAAACAAAACACGTCCTCCCCGCCTTGACTCCGGTCGTACAAGTATTCAAGGCGGGGGGTTTCTAAATTTCATCCGCTCGCGCCAGGGTACCTATACAATCAAATACGTTTTACACCCTACTCACACTGGGAAAGCCCACTATCAAGCATATACCCCCATCTCATTATATTAATTTATCGTAGTAGAATTTCCAAGCCTTGACATTTGTAAACTTACACTCTTCGACTAGCCTCGACGAGTGAATGGGTTCACATACGTAAGAAACCTACAACTATATACATGTAGTCAATATGTACAGTGAACTTGCCGTTGCTGAGCCAAGGCCGTCCCAGGAGATCTCACAAATTGAATAGGCCACCATCTATGGCATCACTATAAATCACAGGCTATACCGTCACTTAGAAGGAAGACATGTCAGATTTATCAAGATTAAAAATCGAAGCAAAGGAACATTGAATCTAATGGTTTATATGGACACGTCAGGGAGGTCAGATTTTATCTAAGTGATGATGTCCACTCTTCTGTAATAATAAGTCTATTTAATTTACCCAAAGGACTGACAGATCTAAAAATATATGGAAGAGAATCCAAATGAGCTGTTTTAATCAACACTTGCAGATTAGCCTATGACCCCACCTGATCCAAAATTGGTTGAAATTACTTTGAAATTTTGAACCGTTCTAAAAGTATACCTATCGTCGACCATTTCGGAGACTATTCATTACCAATGCATGTAAAACATATGATATGGTGTGATGCACAGTGTCAGTATATATTTTTAGCCCTCTCTGAATTATTTCTCTATTACTTGCCATTGACTGTCCAGTTTGAGGAGGTGTTGTCATTTTGCATTTCGCAAAATGTTTCATACTTCCAAAATAAACCCCTTAAAGGATATTAGGTCTATCAACATAGCAACTGCCCTTGAAATAAACGTTTTATTAACAAATCGTAGCCTATTCCATCAGTTTAAAAACGTTACATTACGTTACATCTGGGAGGTGTCCTAACACCTACCTGGTCACATTAAAGAAGGTGATTAAAAGCCAATATACGATAAGCTATAGGTTCTCAACGACAAAGCCAACAAGGGAGTTGGTATCCGACCAACTCTCTGGTCAAACAATGCTAAGCAACCACAACAGGCCCGTAGCCAGACAAGGTACTGAAGGGGGGCAGAATGGTTTCCAGGGAGAGAAAAAAACTTTTCAGGGGGCCAAATGTGTACAATTGTATCAAATCAATGGCAACTTGAAAACTTTCTAGGGGGTGAAAAAATTTTCAATGGGGGCTTGGCCCCCTTGCCCCCCCCCCCCCTTGACTACGGGCCTGAACCACGTACGCTGATACAGAGGCCGACAATAAGGAACTCGTGATTGCCGGTACAAAAACCTAAACCTTGTCTTAATTAATACTAATGCAGAAAGAAGGGCTAGGGATACTAGGAAACTGCTTCACTAGTTTGAATGATGTAAATGTCCTGTCACAAGTTAGCCGAAACCCGTATTGCAATGTACTAACAGGGAGCTTTTACTCGGAGTAACACTGAGCTCCCTGGTACCAGGGAGCTGTAAGAGCTCCCTGGTACCAGGGAGCTGTAAGAGCTCCCTGGTACCAGGGAGCTGTAAGAGCTCCCTGGTACCAGGGATCTGTAAGAGCTCCCTGGTGATACTAGGATGTGATCTTGCCACAAGTCTATCTGCTGTAGATGACAGATTTACGACATTGTTAATGTAATTAAAGAGCCTTGTAAACACAGATTTGCAAGTATGTCGCAAAAATGAGAAAACACACTTGTCTGACTGAAACGTATTGTTTACCCTTAAAGTGCAATTCTCATCATCCTAGACAGTTCCAGTTCTCCCAACTAAATTACTTGTAGCTCCTCCCATAACTGTATAAAGTTCCTCCTTATGCAGACAAGATCCTATTTTAATTTCTGCAGGCCATGTCCTTGTGAGAATATAACGCTATAGTTTGTAATCTGAGTACACTTTCTGCATTGTGTGGAAAATGAGCTATTCTGCATCTTTTGAATTTTCATAGTATGATGTCAATCAAATAGCAGTCACTAACTGGGAATTTTGATACCCTACATTTAAAATGAACTTTGGGTGATGAGAATCTGTCTTTAAGGTGACCTAAGGAGTAGATCGCCCACGACATTTACAAAGCATGAGTAGTAATGTAATATGAAGGGTCTATGAAAAAAAAACTTCATCGTGGAAGAAGTTGACTATTCTTTGCCCTTATAACAGGTCTCTCAGCTAGAAGTCTAGTATGTTGATTGGTGCGGACCATGTGGCCCTACACACCTGCGCACGTTGACAAGGATCGACCTTGGGTGCAATCTATCACATGTGTGCTTATGCACAATTAAAAACCGGGTTTTGGGTTTATCTGGGCTGGGATAACGACGTCCCCTGCTGGGGTGCCCTCCTTCTCTTTCAGTCACCAACCTCTTAATACCTCCCTATCGCGGTCATAGAATAACATGTTTACTTACTTCCTAAAAGTTGGATCCAACAGAGCTTATTCATTGAAAGTATGAGAAGGAACCAAATTTGAGATGTCCGGGACCTTGTCTGTGTAAATGCGTTACGGTGTTAGATGTCTTCACACAAGTTTAAATTCTTAATTTCTTTAACTTAATCCTCGTCAATGCAATTGTGTAATACCCAACTCATTCTGAACCCTTAAAACGGAAACGACAGCCCTGGTAAAATAAAATCAAATTTAAAAATTTTTCTTGACACCTCTCTTCTTGTGGGATGGCTTAAAACCAGAGAAGACGTTACATTTTTAAATCTAAACATTTCCCTTCAATTGGCCCAGGTTGGCTGTTTGCTGTGCGTTGCTCCTAGCCCTGGCAGCTGCCAAAACAAGTGCAGACGACGGAATTTTGTCTGAATGAGTGAGCATTTTAAAAAATTCTCTAGCTCTAAATTTCCACGTGAGAATCTCAACCTCTAATTGAAAATGTTCGCCCACAACATTAGAGACTGGGATTTCAGTTTGACGTACAACGTATGGATGTTTTGGCTATTCCCATGACTTTTGGAGCATTTTACGCCAGAAAAGGTGAAAGAGGGAAATTTTAAGTGTAATCTTGCCGCCGATAAGTTGGTAGGCTTATTCTCTGCTGGGTCAGTTTCTCTCTATTTACAGATGTAGTCAGTTCCCCACGGGTACACAACCTTTCATTGCCTTTTCGGTTTTCAAGAAGTTGATGTATATGTCTGTAGGGACACGAACATGTACTTTTAACTGGAAGCATAATACAAGCCGTCTTTCTGCGCGCTATTTTCATATTTCATGGCCATCGTGAACACATGTTTCAAGAAGAAATTATACACAATTTGATTATCGAGGAGCCTTCTCCAAGAAATATTACTATGTACTGATATATTCCATTGCTTCCAGGCCGATCTGATTACCGCTGGGCGGTTATTATGTATAGAATGGCCTCTGACGTCACAGACCGCCTTTACAAATAGTGACGTCATATAGGGTTCCTTTTAAATGTACAACGTATAGAAAAGTAACGAAACAATACCGGTCTATCCGACAGCTATTCAGTACATCTCTATCAGCCTCAACTACACAAGCGAAGAGATTTAACGAGCGCAGTTGCGCTCAGACGACAAGAGTAGTGAACTCTTCCCTACTTTGCAGCGCATTCATCTTTTTGTTTATTTAATTATAAGGTACAGAAATAGTACTAACAAAAGCCAGGTAATATTTTGCGACTGAACTTCATCTGTTTAAAGATAGGCCTTTTGTCAACCAGCTTGATAAATTACACTACCGTATATAAATTATGAATATGGCCTCATTGTAGAGCTGTTACTTTACGACAATAAGCCAGGCGCGGATGCAAAGGGGGAATATTCCGGCTTCAGCCATCTCCGCTTTTTCGGCATCGCTTTCTTTTTTGAGACGGTTCCAAAGCCCCGCCCTCAGCTCCATAGAGGCATTGTACTTTTTACGCTCGTAGCTTCGAGCTTTACTCTCACGGGATTAGCCCCCTCCCCCTTTTTGTAAAATCTTGGATCCGCCCTGTAAGTGACCAAATAAAGAGAAAAACTCGATCATGTGGATCAAATTTGGCAACTTTTTACCTGAAAGTTCAGTCCAGTTAACATGTGGAAACCTTAGAAATTTAGATAAAAAAACACCTGTTCACAAGTCCGGGCTAGCTCTCCAGGCGGACCCTCTCCCCCCTTTTAAGCACTAATGCTTCAAATGTCGCCTTCTTTATCATGACGATTTTGCTTAAGTTAGTGTCCATTCATGTAATCTGGTAGTAGGCCTACATCTGCCATTTGTTGAAGTAAAATTTAGGACCAAGAATTTACAGTTTTAGGTAGTATCTTTCCTTTTAGCATGATTACGAGTATTTGACAGGTTTAGGGAGACACCTGCGACAACAGTTTGCCAGTGATAATCTTGCAAGGTATCTCGTGGCAACAATTTTCTATTCAAAAAATGTGAGCATGACATTGGCATGTTAGACCAAATAGTCTTCCATTGAACCGCTAATTTTGTTCCGTTTAGTGACCTCTATAGTTGCATTTTCAAAATCTCAACAGGTACAAGGTACCCTGATATGAGTTCACAATAGCCATTTCACACTGTTGGATGGGATGGGAGGAGGGGTATAGCCCCCACTTTATATATATATATATATATATATATACAGGGGTGATTTCATCTCCCAACACATTCCTTTTAGTCTGTTCATTTGCTTTTTCGCTTTTCAGTGCAAGATTCTGCATTTATGATACTAGAATATGAGTTTCCCCATAGGGACTTCTGTCTCCGTGCCTTCCATACATTCTCATTGAGGAAAACACGAGGTAATGAAAGATGAGATCGGTGTTGAAGATTGTAAAGAAAGAACACAGGGGTGCCATAATGAATGAAGAACAAGCTCTTAGCCAAGAGGGGAGGGGGTTCAGCGGGGAGCAAACTGGAAAAATTCCCCCTAGAAGACCGAAAATCTCCATAGTCTTAACGCATATTAGTATATCTCACCCCCGAAAAAATATTTCGCCCCTGTGAGCTATTCCCCCCCCTCCCCTTCGATTCTTGGCTACAGGCCTGGTGAAGGCTTGATGCCACGTGTTCTCTCTTTAAATTCACTTTCGGGTAAAATTGTTATAACTTCTTCTGCTTATATGTTGAGAGCTTCCAGGGATAAAATGGAAGATTCATCAGAGTTGTAAGATTAAGTACTCTCCCATTACGCCACACTATGTAAGTCTAAACCCTTCTTTAAAAACACCACAATATTCTATGTAGGCGTACAACATTAAACAAACACAAAAATTAAGTATGAAATTTATTTGAGTAGGATTCGGAATCAGTTCTCAATTTAGCCAGGGAAGTGTTAATATATTTTGATCAGTGATCCTTAGTTATTTCCAGCTGTGACCAGAGTGGTTTTAAGTTTTCAGAGCATTTTAACGTGAAGTACCATAGGCCTGTTCATTGTAGGCGACCGTAATTTGAACCAAATGTTGATGTTTCGACTGTACCTTAAACAGGCAAAAACCACCTACCTCCAAATGCTTAAATGTTTCATACGAACATCTTCATATGTTTTGTTTGAAGATGTTTACAGACAAAATGTGAAACATCTGTGTGATGTTCACATCACTTACGAACAAACCTAAATATGTTAAAAAATTGTTGGCAAACGAACGTGTTGATAAGCTCTCCCCTACGATCGTCTATTTGTCCCAAAATAGTCATAGATTTTCAAAATAATGTTTGATCTTCTTCATGGACGTAGCTTTAAGGAGCACTAGGCCTAGTTTCTATCCTATTGTACAAAAGTTACCTTGCAAATACCAACAGGTACACTTCTTAAGACGGTTGAACAACTACTGAAATGCTTCCAGTCCTCTCAAACCAGACTGTTCGCCTTGAACAGTTTGTATTATTAGCTTATTTTTGTTCTTCTTTTTTCGCACTCCACCTTACTGTAGGTTTTCAACGATGTACAAATCTTGTCCTTGTGCCGGTAGTTGTATGGAGGCCTACATACACATTGTAAGTCTCAAACTTTATACCACAAGTTAAAAATGTGTCAGGTACTTGTTGCGTAGCAAAAATCGATAGCGACTATGTGCGCCGTTCGGAGTGAAAGAAATTCTGCTGGTTGCGGAAATTATTTATTACACACACTACCATTGTACACAACAGATTCCATATATAGTAACACATAGTACTATATAGGGTAAAACGCTATAAATCAATGGTTTCATTTCAATATTACGCATGTCGTGCAAGGTGATTATTGTCAATTCTTTGTGAAACAATCCAGTAAAATTTTATGTCCCCATTCAAGGTTTTTTTCCTTATCCCATAGTAATGTATAATTTCCGTAGTGAAATCGATTCTCTCTCTCCCTCCCCTCCCTATTTACACATTTCAACTGAACTTACTGTATTAAGGATCTGATTACGGAGAAGATTGTCTCTAACTTCCAAACTGCCAAAAGTGTCTGCTCCAAAAAATCCTATTAAAATTTGGTAAAAATCTACTAAATATGACCATGAACTGGAATCTTGTTAAAATTAAGACTAAATTAGGCTTAACCATGATCCGAATTGGTTCATTTTTTTGAGCCGAATGTAGTCAGTTATAAACCAAATTTAGCGAATCTTTTTGACAAGATTCCGGTTTGTGCCCCTATTCAATTGACATAGATTGCTCTAGAGTGCTTCGTTGAAGATGTGGGAGTCTCGAGCATTTAAAAATGTACATTGATCAAACTTCGACTCCTAATATACTCAGTTATTATAAAATCCTTTAGTACTTTACAATTAACTAAGATTGGACCTTTTTCATCTTATCGAGAGTAAGTTACACTCTAAGAACACCTAGGTCACGAGGGAACTGAATTTGGGTCATTATTTGACAATAATTTTGGTCGGTTCCCTCCTGACCCAATTTTGGGTCAAGTTGACCCAAGTGTTTTTACAATACCCCTTGACCATATCGACATAGTAGGCCAAGTTGGTCATATTGAGTGTGTTAAAAGGGCAAATTGAATTTGGCGGGTTGGCTCATTGAAAGTCAGGAAGGCAAAGGACAACTGTCTGTCAGTTAGGTATTCATAATAAACAGATAGGCCTAAATCTAGTTCGTATTCATAGGCTTAAGACGATTTTCACTAATTAGTAGCCCAAATATCACAATCTGACCATTTTATTTTAGCCTGACCAGACTCACGTCGGGACGGTTTGATGATGCATGGAGATTGTGGAGGGGGACTAGATCAATAGTGGCATGGGGCGGTGGTCACGTAAGGCTTTGGAACAATAATATCACACAAGTTGTCCAAACGTAATATTTTCACAAGTACATAAGTTGTTGTGGGTGAGCACAAAAAACACATAAAAATACTACCTCTTTAAGGGAATTAAGTAAGCATCCAAAATCTAATGCATTTTATTGGAAGCGGTTTCTAGTAAAACGAGGAGTCTATAGCTCTCTTTATTTTTGTATCTATTTTTTTTTATGACTATATTCATATTTGTTTGGGGATAGAGGATGCAAGGAAACAATCTGAATCGAAAAATTCCCCCTCATAAATACCATTGTTTAAGGTGTAAATAGTTGTAAGGGTATCCTACATTCGCACGCGAAGGGCCGGGATTTTACTTGTTTAAACCTTATTATCTTTGGGAGGAGTCAAGTAGTTACAAATACATAATTTAAAAATACTTGTCAGCATGAATAATTGGTCCTTATTCCAAGTTGATATCTCGTCACGATGAGAAAAGACCCCCCCCCCCTCCGGGTTGGAAGCTAGGTTCAGTACCTTGTCTACCTAGAGGCCTGAATCCAATATTAATTTATCTTGAAAAGAACGCATATGGGATTTATGTTATCTTCAGTGGTACTTGACGACATGATATTGGCAGGGTTGTAACTGAGTCCACCTGAACCAATTCCGGACCAATTCGGATTCCAGTGGCCACCATTCCAGGCCAATTCAGAGTCCAGTACCCTACGATTCCGAGCCAATTCCGATTCCAGGTTTTCCAATTCCTCGCCAATTCCGAGTTAGGCCATTTGACAACGCAACGTCTCCTACACAAATGATTTTTGTACTATTTACAATTACACTTATGATAAAGACGGGCACTTTCAGGAGCCAATTTCTTCTGTTCTTACTCTACCTGACCCTGTAATTTAGTTGATTTTATGTGACTTTTTTCTTGTTAAATTGTGCACCCGGGAATAATGATGCCTAGGTAACATTAATGAAACTTTCATTTTTGTGGACTTGACGGGAATTGGATCCGAGTCAAAGTCCAGCTGAGCCCATTCCAGGTCAATTCTGATTCCGTGAACTCCCATTCGAGGTCAATTCCGAGTCCGGCGAAAGCAGACTAAATCGAACCCGAGTCCGCACTCGAATGTTACAGCCCTGCATATTGAGATTATTTTTTTTATCCTCTACACCCAAAATACACCTTCACTTTTCCTTGTTGACGTCAGATTACTTCAGACTACGTCATGTAGTGTGAGCAAACTTACGCCGAAAAGCCATCAAACTGGCTTCTTGCAGGGAGTTTTAAATAGCAATTCCCTGGTTTTTGTAACATTGTATTGTTTTACCTTGATATTTGATAGAGATGAAAGGCCGAGTAATGGCAAAGCCCATTAGGCTTTCACAAAACAAAATGGCAAAAAAAAAAAACATTCTTTGAAATATCTTACACAGAGGTTAGCAACATGCATTATCTTTAACACGGACGAAAGTTTGTCTTATGTACAACCAACTTTCCCAAGATTTTTGCTTTAACGATCGTTCTGGGCTATCCACCCCAGACGAATCAATGTGACGGACTGAGTGATTGGGCGATTGAGTGATTATGTGAGTGGGTGAGAGGGTGAGTGGGCGAGTGGGCGAGTGGGTAAGTGGACGACTCAACGAATGAATGAATGAATGAATGAAAGATAGAACAAACGAACGAATGCACGAATAGATTAATGAATGAGTGGATGGATGGATGAATAAATGAATGAAAGAATGAATAAATGAATTAATGAACGAATGAATGAATGAACAAACGAATGAATGCATCGATGGATGAATGAATGAACGAATGAATTAATCAATGGATGAATGAATGCATGAACGGACAAACGGATGGACGAACAAACGAATGAATAAATGAATTCTTTGCTATCAGTATGAAATCTTAAATGCAGCTCTGTCGTTCGCTTCCACGTCGAAATAGGCACATGATTTATACTGAACTGATACGCGTCAGAAAATTTTATCTGTTTGTCTTGAAGTACGATGCGACAAACGCCGATAGGCCATAAAATACAGATGGCAAAATGGGCAAAAGTCTTGTTCGACAGAAACATAAGAAGAGCGATGTGTAGAAGTAAGATTCCAAACTACACTGCAAATATAAAGATTTTGAACTTACAATACTTATGACAACCATCTGAACACTAGATGCCAGAACTGGCTAATGTTTTGGAAAGAAAAGTCTCTCAGATTGACAATCCTGAGCAGATCGAAGTTGAATGGGATCTGGTTGTCATTTTGACAAACAGCAGTTTCAGAGAAACTTATTCAAAAGTCATCTCCGCTTTTGTTCAAATGTTCCCCTCCACCCACAAAATTGTGATGACCAGTACCTGTCAAAACTACCTTGAAATGTTGCAAATTTGAAAGTACAGTTTTTCTTTAAAATAATACTCTAGAGCAGTATGCAGGTATAGAAAGAACCGACATGCAAAATGTGTCATTGTGTAAAGTATAAAGGCTGATTTTATAACGGAGGTATTGAAAATGGATAGTCCCTGCAAATTATCTCAATTTTTTGTCCCGCACACCTTACTTAGACCTTTTATTAGACCTTTATGACTTTGCTAATTATTTCGGCAGTAAATGCTGGTTTTACCTCCCGCGGAATCATAAACATCTAAATCTTTAGTTCCTTCTTTACAGAGAAGAGAAGACAAGAGTAAACCATGACCGGTTGGTTGAACGGTTCGAAACGCAAACGGAATACACTCCTTACCAACACACGAAGACTACCGGTACATTACAGTATAGTTTTTGTACATTCTCGTCTAATTCATGACTCTCTGAGCATTGAGGCCTAATATATGTCTCGTTTTTTCCGGAGAGCGTTTCATTTACCATGTGTCCTGTTCCTTTCTCCGTCATGTTCCGTCTTTCACTTAATCACATGAAACTGAAGACTGTATATATAATCCACATATATAAGATTGGGATATAGTGCAACATCAACCTACAGTATAGCCTAAACATTTGCCAACGTTGTCGCTGCATGCCCCGGAGAATGCGATTCCGTAAGTTTTAATTACGTCAATTTGACGACTAACCGTTACTGAGACAAATATTGACGACATGTACGGTCCAACTTTCCTTTCAAATGAAGTCAAGCATAGCTTACGACAGTTAGCCTAAATTGTGATATTAAGGAATGGGTGAATGCTGTGATTCGTTTCTCACTTACCGTAAGGCTTGCTAGATCCATTTAACGTCCATTCTGATCGGTAAAAATCCCGCGTTTGACAAACATGCCGGTGTGCTCGTAGTATTCCGTGTAAAGTTTAATCTGTATTGCAGTCTATGAGAAATTCATTGAAATGTATTGACTTGGTTAAACTTAGCGGCAACTGACGTGGGTGTCAAGTTCTTTATGACAAATGTTCCTAAGCAAGAGATGATAGAGATCTCCACGTACTGGTTTAGCGATTCCCTAAATAATTGGGCCTTTTCGCCAGTATTTTTCTTTTGATCCCTTCCTGCTTGTCTCAAAAGATGTGTTTCGTTCTTTTGCTTTGTGGGACATAATCATAAACATAAAAGTCATCAATTACAAATATACCAGTGAAATAAAATCAATACAATTAGTGTTTTTCCGAACGATCGACTTTCTTCTCTCCATTCCCTTTTTTATTTCTCATTTATGTTCATGGTACGGAAAGAAAAGTTTCGCCTGGCTGTATAAAACAACCTTCAATGGGATTACTACGTATGTGATGCTGCGTATTGACTTCACTTTCGCGTTTGGTATCGAAATAATATCAGCACCTATCCCGTAGACGTATGGTGGAGGTGTCACCGCACTATAAGCAATTCAATTAGCTGTCTATCTTTGAAACCCTGCGGCTACTCTGTCCTCGTTTGAGTCTCATATAGTGCCTTCCAATCCTCTCAGTAAAACCAATGTGAAGTAGACTGTACACGGCTCAACGTGTGACTGCAAATTTCTAAAATGAACTTGAGAATATTTCAGTCCATTGATTAATAGATGGCAGAAATGAAATCCATTCGAGCGGATGACATTTTTTTCATCAATTTTGTCAGTTTTGTGTCAATAACATGTATTGAATGAAAATATTGACTGGCTCCAGTTGTAAGTTTAAGAAACGAGGAATCGTAAAGAATAACAAGTGAGGTTGTTACTAACAAGGTATTTATTAAGCACTGTACATGGATTGGGACAAAGCCACTACATAAATCTTTAACTTGGCAGGCAACCCTTTTAAGAGAATTGTGTGATGTGTTCTGAGGCTCGTTTTGGAAAGCATCTACAGTAGACTGATGGAAATTCACACCTTCGTCTGCTAAATTAGTAAACAAGTTAAGATGAATTCGATTTTATATGAATTGTAGGAACGAATTAACGCCAGGAGAAGAGAGTATCAAAAGACCAAAATTTACCATTTTTAATTGCTGTTATGCTGTTATCACTTTAATCCAAAGGAAAAGATCATTGAATGGTATTGTAAAAGGCTGTCATGCTTACAGGATTATTTGGTAGGGGAGGGGCGTAGTTAGGATGAAATGTTTAGGGGGCGTAAGTATCAAATGGGGGGGGGGTGATAACAGTATGATCGCCGTCCTGAGAATTCTTGCACATTTTATAAGTACACAAACAATTTTGGGGCCTTACAAACATCTGGGGCCAGGTCCTCATCCCCCCGGAGCTACTCGCCTGCCTTAGTGTAAAATGCGGTAGTCACATTTCGATTTAAAATAAGACCATTTGTAGCGGGGTAGATGAGAGATAGAGCCCATTGTACAACTTTCTGTCATTATGTTCAGACATATAGATCAATTTATGTACTACAAATAATTCTCATGTTAAAACGTAATCAAAATTAGTTATCGCGATAGCTTACATTTGATGTCAGTCGATGAAGTGTGAAGTAATAACAGTTTTATACTCATTACTTGCAGCTTGGATCCTGACGGAGACCAATGTCAACTTGTCGGGGACCAGGGGATGAAAAGAATAAATGTTGTAAAAAAGAGGTTATGAACATTAGAACGAAGCTGTTCAATATAAAGCATTTAAAGTAGTGTGGATCTAAAGTAAGCATGATAATGCGATGCAAATCTTCGTTTCATAATGATCATCATCTTCAGAAAACTTATTAAGGTTTAAATCTTATGTGTTGCATATA
>WURT03194772.1:0-11495 GCA_009936505.3 Holothuria glaberrima
ACAAAATCGCAATAGACATCATCATGTAGCCTGTAGGCACACATATTTGGCGTGTATTAAAATATTTTTTTTCGGTCTATAATTTCATTTGGGGGGCAAGTGGGGGCCGAGAGTTTCAACTGGGGCTCCCGCTCTGCCCCGCCCGCTGGCTACGCCTCTGGTGACATCAGCAAACTTACTAATACTGTATATATATATATATATATATTAGAGATCTACCAATATCATTGATGAAAATTAAGAAAATAAGTGGCCCAAGAACAGAACCCTGCAGCACTCCACTTGTGACATCTTTTCAAGAAGAAAAATTACCATTAACAGCAATTCTCTGAGATCTACCATGAAGCAATGAATTTATCAACTCAGCAAAACCGCCCTTTATGCCTAACCTACCCAGTTTTACCATAAGTCTACCCAGTGGAACTTTTTCAAAGGCTTTTTGAAAATCAAGGTAAATGACATCAACACTGTGTCCGGAATCAAGAGGTACAGAAACATCCTCAAGAAAGCTCAGTAAATTAGTAACACAAGATCTATAAGGCAGGAAACCATGCTGAGACAGATTCAGTAAACCATTATCTAAAAGATACTTAAGTACAAAACCCTTGACCACGGACTCCATGACTTTATACACTACACTGGTTAAGCTAACAGGCCTGTAGTTGCCAGACAAGCTCCGATTCCTTTTTGTTTTTGAAAATAGGGGTAACATTTGCAACCCTTTAGTTGGCAGGAACAAAACTTGAGTCCAGACATTTTTAAACAATAATGCACAGGGAAACTGACAAAATCTCAGAGCATTCATGCAAAATGGCAGGATGGATCCCATCGGGCCCAAGGGATTTGCTAGCCTTTAAACTCCTAAGTTTATTACAAACCAAGCCTCAGACAACATCACCCATGCAAAATGAGCCACCGACTGCATGGTCAAGTGGTTAGAGCATCCGACTTGCAGGGTTCAAAATATTGGCCGGGTGATACCGAATACTTTAAAAATGGAACCTACTGCCATTGTGCTTGTTGCTCAGCATAGGCAATGGAGTAGGGAAAATAAGCCATTCAGCCACAACTGGAAAAAAGGCCGTGGCCGGCTCGACTTAAATCAATTGGTTAAAAACTGGGGCGTTAAACCTCATAACTAACTAACCCATGCAAAATGAGCTGTTGGCAGTTTCAAAAATTCCTATATGAGAAGACTCCTTGGTAGAGGCAGAAACAAAATAATCATTTATCAACTTAGCCATATCCTGGTGGTCACTGACTTAATTACCCCTATTACCTTCAACACCCTCTTTAACTTTCTGCTTAGACCTAACATAAGCATGAAATGATTTTAGATTTACCTTAACCTCCTTAACCAACTTCTTTTCAAACTTAGCTTTAGGTGTCTATAACCATATCATTCTCTAGGAGTTCTTGGCTTTTATAAACTGCAAAATCAGAAGAGTTCCTACTATCCATCTAGCGACGTCAACATTTACGCTTTTTCCTAGCTGCTCTAAGGACTTTCTAGAAACCCACACTAGCTCATGATTTCGGAAAGCTTTCTAAAGCGGAATACATAACTTGGTGGTATCAACAACAATGTCACGGGAAACATTCCACGCCTTATCAGGACCTAAGTGAGACAAACGAGCAGACCAATCCAAGGAAAGGTGCTCTTTTACCCGTCTAAAATCAGCCTCACTAAACTCGAGAACAAACTTATCACTAAGTTTGCTACAAAAAAAAAAACATCACAGCTAATAAGGTCATGGTCACTAGACCCTACTTTTACCAAAATTCCCAACATTCTTCTCCTTAGAGCTAAACATTTAGTCTAGACAATTAGCCCCACGTGTTCACCGTTCATCTTTCCCGTCCATATGAATGGGTTCGAAGAATGATAATAACAACGAAGGTAAGAAAATGGGGAAAAAGAGAACAGGAGATAAGTTAATGTAATGAATAACTTTTGCAATGTCAAGTGAAGTTAGCAACATAGGCATATACTAAAATGCTTTACAAAGCATCACTCTTGGGACGTGCTTCTCGCCCATATCTTGAAAAAACAGATCCTATCCTTCTGTACAGCGAAAAAGTGAAAGAATAAAAAAGGAGGTATCGGACACAAAAATGCCACTGCTTGAAAGTCAAAACGGATACTACTGTTCAGTTAATTTGGATAACCGCATATTCCCTAAAAATTATTGGAATGGCATAACCTCAAAAATCAAACAAGTTTCAAGCTGTGTTGCTTGTATTCGGCAAAGAATTTTCTTTTCTTCCTTTATGTTACTTAAATACAATTCTTTTACATCCCTTTTAAAAATTAAAAGGTTTAATGTAAAGTTTGTTAACGTGTTTAGCCTTCCTCTATTTTATCCTCAGGCTTGGTCAATGAGTCTTGGTGCATGTATCATGATCAGTTTTGGTATCGTTAACAAACGCAACAATGTTGCCGAAGCTGAGCTTGTCCTAGGCCAACTAAAAGTGTGCAGTCAGTATTTCGGTTAGGTCTGTTACTCATGTTGTCCATAAGTACGTTAGAAAACAAAGAAATAAATATTAACGTAAGGAAATATTTATTGAACTCCTGATACCTTTGAAAGACTAAATGTGGTACACAAAGTTAATGTTATGTACTACACAGATGTTAGTATCAAATAAAAAATGTTTGTGAGTGTGATAGTATGAATAATTTCATGAGTTGAAAGATTGAACGTTCTTTTCAACAAGATGAAGCCGAGTTAAAAAGAACGTTCATCTTTAAACGAATGAAATTATTCATTCTATCACACGAATGAAAAACATTCATTATTTTTTATATAACAACTTACTTCCTTAATAGGCAAGATTTTGATCAAATTTGATTCAAGAAACGGAGAGGGGAAAACATTGTGCTTTATTCAAGACTAACCCACGATGGATAACACACGACCGTGCAATGGTACCAAATAAATATGGCATATGTAACCACCAATTAATGACGTGTTATATAATAAAGATTGGACATCGTAACGGAATATCGCAGACTTCGAAGCGATACTGGGGATGAAGCTGACTTGAATGGCATTGACAGCAGTTGATCGGTAGCGTCACGTATGCCGTTCGCACGCGACTTTACTGCCCGCCTTAAGTTCCCGCCCTTGATAACTTCATTGTTAACTTCAACAGGACAATAACCTGCAAGAGGGGGTATTTGCAGTCCTAGCAGATTGAGATTCCGAAATCCTTAAATGAAAAAGAAATCTGGAAATGCTGAAAACTTCAATTACTAGTTATGTTTTCAAAACCCCAGAACCAAGGAAATCTGGCTCCAGTTTTCTTTTCCCAAAATCTTCCTGTGGAGGTCCTCGGATCCACTACAGCAGAATTAGGCCACTTATGCGAACAGGGTTCGGTGTAACTCCCTGATGCGAGTAACTCGCACGACGGGACGCATGAACCTTCTCTCTAATGCATGATGCACGCCACCGTGAAACCTAAAGATATTACGTAGCCTATTGTTTCTCGAGCAGTACGCTACCACAACATGCCTAGCCTACGTAAGTTAGCCTATGATTAAATTCGTTACACGTGAAATTCTAAGTACCCTTTAGTCCTGTTTTCTCCTGCAAAAATATTTTACCGCTGCATACCATTTTTATTATTGGTATCTACCAGGTATACATAAATCATCGATCGCCTTGGACGATTTTTAGGACCGGTGAATGTGTCGCAACAGGAGGGTAATAACTGGGACGGTAGAGAGTTCTGGGAAACATGCACGCGTAATGGACTAAGGCTATTGAAATATCATCTGAAATGATGAAATAAATCTGAACTGTTGTGAGCGCTGTATGTGGTTGACTCCAGCAACTCTTGTCAAATCTAGCTTCATTTTGTTTTTTCTGAGTGGATTTTCTGGCACTGTCTTCCAGTTTTACTGATTATCATGCTGCTGGTTGTCCCTGTCAACTTTCTTTGGAAAAAAACGTACATTTTTGCTTGGAACTTAAAGACTCCGTTTCTGCATTTCAGTTCTCACAACCTACACATTTTTTGGCTGCGGTTATTCTCCATGTACTAGTTCCACTATATCTTGCAACTCAGCTTTTCCTATGGCTCTTAGCAGAAAACTCATGCTTAACCTCAGATGGAAGGTGAACAATGCTTTGTTCAATGAACCATGGTACAGTACTGTGGAACAACTTGGGTTACAAAAGAGGAGAGTCAGGAGAGGAAAAAAAGGCTGGAAAGAGAAAGTTCAAGTGGAGTTCTTCCATGCAAAGCTCTTTTGTGTCTTCTATACCAACACGCATTACTAAGCGCCCAATTCATACTCTTTCATACAAGTGTGCATCCGTCCAGAAAACTGCTTCTTTGACAGTTGTATCTCCTCCTCAATTACCTGGTTGCAAAGCTAAGACTTGGGGTGCAAAAATTGCCACTTGGAATGCTAACTCAATGAGACTGAAAACACCCTTAATTACTGACATGGTTGTTGAATACAAGTTTGATGTATTAGCGATTACTGAATCATGGTTGAAGGGTGATGATAGGGATAATGAAGTACTTGCTGATTTTTCATGTTCCCTTCCTAATTTCAATGTCCTTCACTGTCCACCCAGCTCCAGTAGGGGAGGGGGCATTTGCCTCCTCATTAAGTCCGGATTTAAAATGAAAGAGAATGAAGCTCAACGAATTGCCTCATTTGAGATTATGGATACGACTATTAGTAGTGGATCTACTTTTCTGAGGATCATTACCATCTCTCGCCCCCACCCTCATCACGAAATAAGCTGACTTCTAGAATGTTTTTTAGTGAATTTTCTGTGCTCTTGGAATCCATTACTATATTCCGTGGGGAGCTTCTTATTCTTGGTGATTTCAATTTCCATGTGGACATCCCTAATGATAAGAGGCTTCCATTTTTATGGACCTCCTGGATTCTGCTAGACTTTAACAACATATTCATGCAGCCACTCATCGTGCAGGTCATACACTTGATCTGCTTATCTCTAGGCGTTCTAGTCACACTTTAAAAGACATTGCTGTTTTCACTAGCTCGCCATCTGATCACCATATTGTCAAGTGTGATGTAAACATCTCCTCCCCTCCACCCGTCAAGACCATCATCCGCTCACGCAAGTTGCGTGATATCAGAGTGGAGAATTTGGTCAGAGACATACAGGCATCCACCCTCTTTAATTCACCTGAGGTGGATCTTTCTCATGCCATTGAACAATATGAGAATGTTCTCTGTGACTTGATTGATAAACATGCTCCTATCAAAGAAAGGTCTGTGGTGCTCCGTCCAAATGCTCCCTGGTATTGTGACGAATTACGGACAGCAAAGTGGATGAAGCGTAGGTCTGAGAGAAAATGGCTAAGGTCAGGCCTCGAAATTGACAAACAGATTTACTGTGATCTGTCAAAAGCCCACCAACGTATGATTGACCAAGCTAGATGTGATTACCACAGAAATAAAATTTGCAAAGTGAGATGAAAAACAATTGTTCAAAGTTATTGATCAGATCTCTAATCCTGCATCTACACCTGAATTGCCTGACCATCATTGTAAAAAACCTCTCGCAAATGAATTTTCTTGCTTTTTTCACAATAAGATACAGACGGTCTTGAATAGGCTTGTTTCAATGGACATACCAGAATCATGTGGTAGCTCATTCACATCATTCCATGAAGTTTCCCAAGGAAGAAGTTCAAAAGATAATCATGAACTCTGCTACAAGTCATGTGCACTGGACCCCATTCCTACCAGTCTTTTCAAGCAGTGTCTCAACAGTCTTCTACCATTTGTAACCTCCATTGTCAATACTTCTTTAAGTTCTGGGTGCCTACCTCGGATTCTCAAACTTGATCCTAATGAATTAAAAAACTACCGTCCTATATCCAATTTGAAATTCGTTAGCAACGTGATAGAACGGGTGGTATCTGCACAACTTACCTCTTATCTTCAGTTTAACAACTTAAATGGTGCAAAGCAGTCAGCATAGCGTCAGTTCCACACTACTGAGACAGCCTCAGTTAGAGTACAAAATGATTTGCTGCGAGCAGTGGATAGGAATGAAGAAGCCATCTTACTCTTGCTAGACTATTCAGCAGCCTTTCACACCATAGACCACAATATTCTCCTGAAGCGTCTTAATGAGCGCTATGGTATTGGTGGTTGTGCTCTAAAGTGGCTCACCTCATATCTATGTGACCGTGTTCAAATGATCAACATTCAGAATGTCCTCTCAGATGATCTCCTGCTTTGTATCGGACTTCCCAAGGGTCTGTTTTGGGTCCACAGCTGCTAAAACTTTACACAGCACCACTTGGTGATCTAATTCAGCACATGGCATTCACTATATGACATACGCTGGTGACACCCAGCAGTACTTTATCATGAACCGTGGTGACCATTAAAAAGCAATTTCCCAGATTCAACAATGCGCTCGTGATGTTAAGGCATGGTCAGTTGTTAACAAACTAATGTTAAATGACTCTAAAACTGAGGTGGTCTTCATCAACTCCCGCTTTGTGAAACATATGCCTCTGCCTGACATCACGATTGGTGATGCTATTGTCCAAATTTCAAGTGAAGTGAGGAACCTTGAAGTTATTTTTGAAAATGTAGTGGACAGGAAAGAGCATGTTAGGAGGATTGTCCAAGCACATCCACAGAGCGCCTTGTTCACGCTTTCGTGTCATCACGCCTTGATTAGTGTAATAGCCTCCTCCATGGGCTCCCCTCAAACGAGATTGATAAGTTACAGCATGTCCAAAACTCAGCTGCCCGGCTGGTGACTTGCAGAAAGAAATGCCATCACATCAAACCAGTCCTTCATGAACTCCATTGGCTACCTGAGTGAACCAGAGCGCATAATTTATAAAATCGCATTGCTCACTTACAAGGCTCTACATGGCATGGCACCTTCTTATATCGCTGATCTTTTATCAGAATAAAAACCTTCTCGTTCTCTTCGCTCATCTTCTCAGTGCTTTCTTCAATACCCACAATTTGCCTGTACTTCCTACTATGGTAACCGGTCATTTTCTGTAGCAGCCCCAACTGTGACTTTCTGCAAGTCACCAGCCGGGCAGCTGAGTCTTGGACATGCTGTAACTTATCAATCTCGTTTGAGGGAAGCCCATGGAGGAGGCTATTACTCTATTCAAACCATCTATATGAAACGTTTCTGCACATTTAGTACACAATTGGAGGAAGAAAAAGGAATTTTACGTTTTCAAACAAAACCTTCTCCCGAGGTCAAATAACGTTCATATTTATCGAAAGTGACTGCATCATTAAGATACTTCCCTCATCTACACGTCAGCCAAATTTCAATCAAATCTATGAAGAAACAGCGAAATGCCACGCATTTAAAAACGATTTCGAAAAGTGACAGACATTTGCGGCCGCGTAAGATAGCTATAGCTTAGCTGAGCTAAAAAAAAAGGAAAAGCTACAGAGAGCTGGCATCGAGCGGTGGAGGGAGGAAGAAGAGAACTGGTGGACTTCAACATCGATCAACGGATTAATCGATTCGTTATACCTTTTGGAGCGTATTGATAGGCGGAAGAAGGGTTTGGGTGAGAGATGCAGGAACGAGGCAAAGCCTTGTCCAGCCGTATAACTCATGTGTGACCGAGCAAGAGGCTAAGATTGCAGCATTGCTAGGTATATTTGGGATGGGGATAATTGACACATTGATAGTGATTACAGGGATAACTGTCTATGTCTTCTCAACAGTACATGTGATCCTCTAACCTTCAATAAAATTGATCGGTCGGATCAAATCGTCCCTTTCTTTATGATGAACGCTTTCTCTTCATATCCAGAAGTGCCAGGGATCTTGATAGGAGGATTATATTGTGCCTCACTCTCATCCATGTCATCGGTCCTGAACGGCATAGCTGCAATGACAAGTCGAGATATTGTTAAGTTACAATGTGGTGATTAAAGTTATATCGGCCATCTTTGGGATCATAACCATTGCCTTAGCATTCCTTGCTTCCGTTCTCGGAGACGTCTTGTAAACCGCTCTCTGAATCTGAGGCCTAGTTGGGGTCCCTATTCGTGGTGTCTGCTTCTTAGCAATGGTCGCACCAGGATGCAATTCAAATGGTGCGGTCGTAGGATTGAAAGAGGAACACTAGTAGGATTGATGTTGTAAATTGGTTTACGTTTTTACCCTCCAATAGGTCATTCCCTTCCACTGTCACGAGAAGGGTGTGTGGTGTCTACTACTTCCACATCATCTACCGGTGATATGATATGGACCGATATATACACAGGATAAAACACCATGTATAATATCGACGCCTCGACGTTGCCTGATCTGGATTCTTATGGACTTTCGGGCCCAACCATTTTACCTAAGTCACATGTACATGTCCACAGTCACTGCATTAGTGACGATCGTGTTGGGATTGCTGGTGAGCCAAGTTTTGAACATGCTCAAAACTTGGTCCGGGTAAGTTGAGTGTGTTTGCCTGCAGAGGGCCACGTAGAACACCAGCAGGAGGCCCGTAGCCGCCGCAAGTTACAGGTAGTAGACCCGCTTGAAGAAAGCAGGTTGGCCGTGGACCTGCTTGTAGCCCGTCCTTTCTGCGGGCATGGAGCGAGGTATACGAGGAAAGTGAGGGCATGTTGAGGGCCAGTTGCTGCCTTCCTGCTGGTTATCTTGAGGGCTGGCTGCGGGAAAGTTGCTGGCGTTCTGCGACTAACCTCTGACATGTAAATGGTCCCCTCAGAGGAATTCCTTCAGTTTTCAGTGGTTTTGAAGAGAGAGGACCCCTCTGCAGGATGGCTAACATGGCACTTATTCAGTATCAACTGGGCATCATTCAGGTACAACTCGGCCTCACGCAAGTACAGTTTCAGCTGCATCGCATCAGAAGAAGGAGAGATCAGAGAAGGAGGTGAAGAAGATGGTGGACCCGTGGTGGTTGAGTGTCCCTAGGAACACAGATGATTTGGATTGTACGACCAGCTCATGGTGGAGTTACGGCGGGAGGACGAGACATCATTTGTAAATTTCATGAAGATGCCCCCAGAAATGTTCGACGAACTTTTGCTGAGAGTGGGGCCCCGCATAGCCAAGCAAAACTCATCGTTCTGATAGCCCATGGAGCCTAGACACAAACTGACACTTTTACTGAGACATTTGGCGTCCGGTGCAAACTACCACATCATGCGATTTTGCTGGAGAGTCTCACACAACACTATGTCAAAGTGTTTCCACGAGGTTAAGCTTCATTTTAAGTAGTAATGAACGGTATAAAATGTATATTTTTCAAAGGCCTTTTAAAATTTTGTTTTTTGGCATGAAATAACACATAATGTTGTATTTTGTATGCAACAAAAACTAAATATTGTAGAAATAAATGTATTAATTTTTTAAATTTTTGTTATCTCAGGTGTGCCGGGCCATAGGCGACGAGAACTTGCCCCTCCCCAGTGACGAAAACGAGTGGGCACAGATTACCCAAGGGCTCATGCAGAAGTGAAACTTTCCGCATTGTTGCGGAGCTCTGGTTGGAAAGCATGTCGCCTGTAAATGTCCACCGGGAAGTGGATCCACCTATTTCAACTACAAAAAGTTTTATTCGGTGGTGTTTTTGGTTTAGAAGTGATGACCTTTCCACCGACCTGCGTTTATATGCATGTTAGCGGCACGCGCAATCCTTGCACCTTGCAGCTAACTTTCACGCAAGTGTCAGGTAGCGGGCACGCAGGTAACCTGCAGTGCCCGTAAGTGGTCCGGAACTAACACGGGCCAGTCTGTAAACTCTCACGCATCTGAAACGCACGTTACACGAAGCACACGCAAGACCCACGCGAAACCTGCCCAAATCTTGGCCTACCAGCAGAAATTTTCCTGCGTGCAACAAATTCCATGCACGCAACAAGCTCGTGTAGCCTGCCCGCAATAATATGATTGGGTGCATTCAACCGAGCAAAGAAAGCAAGTCCTAACATCATAGGGTACAGAAGCTTGTAGGCAGTAGTAACTTAAAACTTTGTTCATCACAGCGTCTAAAACACCTCGCACAAGAAAGGTCCAATTATTATCTTCATCTCAGATTTGTTCGTTTCAACTTAAGGACCAACGTCATTTGCTAAACTTGCTTGCGCTAGCACATGAGAACTGAAAATTCTGTTCGAAGAAGGAAAATCAAGCTGGAAAGTTCACATTTTAAGCACAGGGAGGTAAGACTTTTTACAAATTCTTAGTAATTTTGCCGAAGTAGATAAACTGCGTGTTAGCTACAGGTATAGAAATGCACCGAATATCAGGTTAAGCCTGACTGCTTGGGTAGATGGTAAAAATCTAACAGAATATTTATTAAACATATTTCAAAAGTTTTCTGTAATTGCAGGTCAAGTGTCACCTTTTCATTTCACTTCAGAAATTCAATGAATCACTGCTAACGACACGACTCCGTTACTGTACGTAACATCAAGACACCAACAGCTTGTACTCCACATTTCAAAATTAGTTTAGCTGAAAAAGAAGACTATTTCAAATTTAGCTAGGTTCCTTAGTTATATCCCACGAACTAGTTTGTAAATTGTTAAACTTCCAATTAATTCTTCACAATATGAGCATTTTAGAGTCTAATTTTTGTCATTTGGAACAGTGTTTCAATAAACTAATTAACATTCCCTAAAAAAACTTGAACTTTTGTGGTTCACAAGACTGAATAATGTTATTTACAATAATTTCACTTCCTCAAATAATGTTCTACTCATCTTGGAAACAAAAAATCTTACGTGTTTATTGATTTACTGAAGTCATATCACAATATTAATGACCACCTCCCTGATACCCTACACCCCAGCTCTGCTATTGCCCATAATATCAGTTATTCATGTTTCTCTTTACACTCAAAACATCTTGTCCAGTCGGACTCTATCCACATGGATTCTGGGTACATTTTCCAGCAAAGTCGTGTCCCTGCCAGATCCAATGCATCCCACAGAACTCTTTCGGGAGATATATATTTAGCTAGCCACAATAAAGCAGTTCAGGTTCTTCTGGATGAAAACGAAATTTCAATAAATGTTGTACATTGAATCGATGGTTTCCCCCTTAACCTAGGAATTTTCATGCAATAGCAACCGTGACTATTTAGAAGTACTTTAGTAAACATTACTCGTTCGTCTTTCTTTGAGTCGAACTTAATAATTTATCGTCGGCGAAAGAAAGTCATTACGGGAAGATTTGTGAAAATCCCCATAACATATGTTATTGTAATTTTATATCTCTACGAACTGTTGAGCAGTGAACAAGGCACAAAGTTTGTATTGGGGGCTATACACACCTCTAAGCTTGTTAAGCCCTTAAACAACGACGACAAGCGAAACCTTGGTGGCGAGGGGAGGCAAAATGATGCCCTGTCTCTGTGAGCTGTCTGCCTTTATCAGGGGTTGGCGATGGGGCACATCACAATTTAGAAATCGCATTGCAGACAAACTCAAGAGTGCATTTTGTGCACATGAGCACCTGCCATAGTTTGGA
>WURT03194882.1:0-27394 GCA_009936505.3 Holothuria glaberrima
GGCCCCATACAAAAGGGTTCCTAAACTCTGCACGGCTATATAAGATGGAATAAGGACTAAATCTGTTATCATATTTTTTACACAGGGAAACTACTACATCTATCTCACATTATATTATATCCATATTATATTATATCCATTATCACTTCATCACCAAACTGCCTCAGTTCGTACAGTTCGTAGTCGAGCATACAAGCAACTTGTCTGGAAAGTCTAATGTACCAAAGCAAACTGGAATCCGCATTACAAAATGGTTCTGGGTGCATTTTTTATCGAGAAAATATTTATGTCTGCATAATTGATTTAAATAAGAAAGTCCGTAACTTAGGCAGAACATCGGCCTTGAAACCAGCGATGTCAGAACTGTAATGTAGGGCAGGGATGTGACGAGGACCATCTGACCATCATAGATCGAGGACACCACTCGAATTAAGCAAGTAAGCAGTAAACTTATATCCTTGCTTGTCACTCATTTTCGTTTATAATATAATATTGTTTCACTTGCTTTCCATTTCTCGACTCTCGCAGATTTACTATAAAACAAATGATGTATCATTTCCGTCATTCAATCAATAAGGAAACAATCGTTTTAAAAATAGCCAGAGGTGGCGCCAGGATTTGCCCGACAGGGGGGCTGGCCGTTCCTCGACAGGTGGGCTGGGCGGGCCCGAATTTTCGATAACCTTTATTAGGGTAAGCTTATACCGAAAAGGACTTATTACCGTATCGTAACTCTCTTACACCAGCTGCAAAATTTGTATAGGCCTACACCGGCAATTTGAGAGCTACACTTATTCAATAATGTTATTTGGAATCCTACCGTGAATTTCATTTATCATTTTGGATAATTATCGTTCTCTTTTGAACGTGACACTCTGGCAAACATTGCCTATACTTAAAATACACTTTGCTACTGATGAGCTCCTAAAATAATCTTTCGGGGCGTCTAGCAATAGCATATCATGCTATGGTTTGTTACTTAACAAGGTCACCAAAAGAAAGTTTGAACTCAAGCCTTTGGGTATCCTATTAAAAAATCCATCAAAAGTTGCGAAATTATTCTTTGCTGGGTAATATCCTCCCACATCACAATAAAGGTTTTTTCGGCAAATTCAAGAGAGTAAACTAAAAACCATGGTTTAATTATCCCGAACATGTCTCGTTTGCGAAAGCGCCACTGAGTTTTTGGAGATTCGGCCAACCCCCCCCCCCTTGCTCCCCGACAACACCCATTTTTCTGCCCCGACGGGGGGGGTTGGACTTTCCGGATTTCCCGACGGGGGCTGACGCACTAATTTTTAATTTTTGAGTCATTTTTTGGAAATCTAAACAGTCAATGCATGATGAAGTCGCGGAACTTTGTGGTGCTTTATCTTAAGTTACTGATTATTCATATGATTAATACAGCTCTACAGTCTATTTAACTAATTCCTCTGCCATCTAAAACAGATATATATATATATATATATTTATATATATATGTATATTTATATATATATATATACAGTGAGATATATTGTAGCCTAGACTACATTGCATAGCAGTCAGCCTATAATGGATGCTGCATAGTCCACCAACAGAATTGTACTCAGCTGACTTGCGCATGTTGAAAAGATAGGAATAGTGTAGGTACTGTACGCTACGCGCCACCATAGTTGGCGCGTAGTCATGCGCAAGTCAGCCCCCAAATCGAAAATACCTTCAGACGGCACTGATCTCATCTGCTAGACGCAAGGATATCGCCTTAAACACCGTTGAATTTCAACATTTTCCCTGTGGGATCCCCATGATGAAGTCATGTGCGCTACCACACAGTCATGTACTATGCCACAATGAATAGTGCCTAAAGCCGAACGCACACGGACGACAGAAAACGCGAAACGCGAAACACGAGACAGAAAACACATTTCGTGTTTTCGCGAAACAAGCACTGCTTGATTCGCAAAACAAGTGTTCAGCTAAACATGTGTTTCGGACAAAAGCGCTTATTTTGGTTTTCGTCCAACGCACACAGACGTCAGCCAAAAAAAAAAAAAAAAAGAAGTACTTCCCAGGTCCGACACTTTTCACAATTTAATACGTATAATAAAGACACAATCGCACAAACGTTGATGAACAGATTGTAAAAGGGTTCTCTTCATTTAATTAGCAAAAAATGACTAGAAGTATGCGTCAATGGATTTTGCTCTCGTGCGTGGTTCCCAACGGATCGGTATCGACCCTGGGGGCTTTTCGCACCTAAGAGGTGGGGGTGATAAGAGCCAAGGGGTGGTAGTGGGGAATTTGAAAAAAAAATGAGATCGTAATAACTTTAAACGGGGATAAAAAAAAATACTAAGTATTTTTCACTAGCTGAACTTTCAATTAAGTATACAATAAAATGGAGTCACGTCGAGTAGGTTTCACGTTTCCTATTTAGGTGAAAGGTGTGAATTATCTCATAAGCTAGCGGCCAGAAAACCTCATCAAATGGTGTTGAATTTCATGCTTTTCCTCGTGAGAACCCCCATGCCTTCATTGGTGGGGAAGAGGTTGGGGCTCTGGGGTCCATAGTTCAAAACTGGCCTCAGCTGCCGCTTTAATCTCAAATGTAATTCTTGCCTTGATGTTCACAGAAGCACATAATGACATAAACAAAAATTTTGCGGTGCAAAAAGGAGGACGGTGTAACAATATCCTCCAAAATAATATGTTTTGGCGTGCGGCGGATAAGGGGTAACTGTTGTCACGGTAATTCCCGGTGTAAGACACCTTGAGTAACATACGTCTTCCAAAGCCCCATGTAGCATCTATCATATTTCCTCCCGCCAACGCCAACAAGAAAAGCCAACCGCAAAATCAAAGATACCTTCCATTCATTATCAAATACACATGTTCAAAGAGTGAGGGGCGAGGGATCTAATCCTACGCTGCTTTGCGCTGCGACACGCTGTGCTGCGCCGTGTGGAGCATCGTCCTGGGTACCCACTTGTACGTAATTTTGTATTATTTTTCCTACGTGAGGAAAAGCGTTGCGCCGCGTAGTTGAGCGTCCGATGTGATCCCCTTTAGCAGTTTAGTATATAATTAAAGATAATCAAATGCTTCTTCTTTAGTTCTCGTCCTGACAATTTCGTAAATACTGCAAAACTTCAGGGGGCTTTGCCCCTGGTTCCCCACTGGGACATTACTCCAACAGAGGCAGCTAAGGATATCCTCTAGACTCCTGCCCATGGGGAATGCTTCACACTGGGGAATTCCCAGCTAAATCTTCCCCTCCTTTAGTTAAAACTTTTCTTCACCCTTGACCCCGATGAAGACTATACAACTTTGTTGAACTGTTGAACTCGGGTTGTTCCATCACAAAAGAAAGCCCGTACAACTTTTGTCTGTTTGTATACTACTCTTGACCAGACCCACACCTGCAAAGTCGGTAAGAGTACCTTTTATTTCACCAAGTACTTCATGTTTTCCTTTCATTTATAGTAGTACTTTGTCATGGACCTGAAAGAGGGCGTTTGCCCAACCTCATATGATGAAAGGGAGCGATGAGCTCGCAAAGGAACATCGTGGTAGAGGATCACGTAACCTGAACTCTCCTTGTCTTCCACGACACTTACGAAGGTGTTCATGGGTTTCTAGTACTTGAAGATTAAATACGCACAGTGGGCATTATGGGGAAACTACTCCCCCCAAATCAATTATGGGCCTTTGATTCCCCCCCCCCCCATCAATTATGGACCCTTGATTTTTTTCCATAACTAAACTAGATTTACTTACGGGGCCTCGTAATACATTCTTACAACTTGAATTGCCCTTCTAAGTATACATCCTACCCTCAAATCCTCGAAGCTAGCGAATGCCGAATTAATGTCATCAAATTCTTAAATTCATGTAAAAATGGGTCTTTGTTTTCATTAAATATGAATATTAATGTTCGAACACAGTACGAAATTGATACTTTCCTGTATTTTCTTCAGTCGGCCAATTGAAATTCTCAAAATCACCTCTAGCAGCCAGAACAATTCGAAAAATTAGTTTTATGGAACCTCGAAGACAAAGCTAGCCTGCAGAGGCGGATCCAAGGGGCGCAACAGCCCCCCCCCCCATCGGCCGTCAAGCGTGAAAAAAGTTGAGGCAAAAATAAATGCTTCAAAATGTGTCAAATGTGGCACCATTTTGCATCTCGGCCCTCTCCCAAAAGCAAAAATTTGCCAAAGGGGAGGAGGAACCCCTCCCCTAGACCCCTCCCCAGAACAGCGATCAATCAAACCTTGGGACCTCTTATTGAAAATTCCTGGATACGCCCCTGGCCTGTACTGATTTTAATTGCCCAATTCCACATTCTGCTGAGTACAATTCTGCTAGTGGACTATGCTGCATCCATTATGAGCTGACTGCTATGCAATGTAGCCTAGGCTACACTATATCTCATATTTTACTGATTTTCACGATGCATTAGTGACCAATCAGAGGGACTTATATTTGATGGTATAAGTTTTGAATTTATGTCAATCAAAATTAAAAATGCAATTACTAGTTGTGAATTGTTCTTTAGAACTGTGTGGATTAAGAAAATGATTTGTTGTGTGTGTGTGTGTGTGTATGTGTGCTTTTCTAAGTGGGAGATTGTTAAAAGAGACTTTATATTCGAGTGCTGCACACAGCCTGCGTTGCCGACCTTGCGGCCCCGGCCTACAACATTGAGGTGTCTAAAATCAGCCCGAGGAATATAAATGAATGAGTCAAAACTGCTTCTGCATCGGAAACCGATACAGTTGAGATTGAAATTCTGATCGACAAATACATCAACGAATTATTCAAACAAGCTACAAAGCTGGTTCTCCAGATTTTCCAACAAATTACATGAGTTACTCTACTCTCCAAACCCTGTAAGAAACACTTGTACAACGTACCCAATGCGAGACTATGGAAAAGATCTAAACTTGAAACAGGATATTTAGGTACGGGCTGTTTCCCGTCTGTTGAAAGCAAGAATTATGATACTAAACCGACTTGAAAGCTTGGATTTGTTCTAATTTTAGAACCGGTCTAATTCATCTTGTACTGCTGCAACGTAGGACACCCCTACTTGACTGCTGACTTTGAAGCCTACATACTGAAATTGATACCCATATGTTTAATTACAGTGACAAGTACGTGTGTGGGGGCAGTGGCGTAGCTAGGATTTTTTCCAGGGGGGCAAGACCTAAAAATTTCCGAATTTTTCTTCTTCTGTGCTACAACTCAGGTTGAATGGTTTACATTTCCCAAAGCATATTACACATACACAGTATTATACACATGGGTA
The DNA here is from genome assembly GCA_009936505.3 of Holothuria glaberrima. NCBI lineage: Eukaryota > Metazoa > Echinodermata > Holothuroidea > Aspidochirotida > Holothuriidae > Holothuria > Holothuria glaberrima. Next base: position 5,291 of record WURT03194882.1, read on the forward strand.
TGCATTTATGTAATACGTACTACACATACAATTGTGAATGTAGGCCCTAAGCTCATTTTACCACTAGGGCTTTGTCTGTTTGTAGGGACGTATATTAAGCTTATAATAATCGCCGAGCGAAGCGAGGCGCAAATTTTTCTTTTACTTCTATTTGAAATTGAAGCCTCCAAATCTATTTATTTACCCAATTGTGTTGTATTTACTTAATGTGTTTTCTTATTTGTATGTCGGGAAGACAATTACCTTTAAATGCGTTTTCCAAGTCAATAATTAAAAATATTTGTCAAATCTAGTATCAAGGAATTCTTGACAATTTATTGTGATCCGTAAATTGCAGGTCATAGTATAAATGATTTAGGCCTAATACAGTGACCAAAATCTTAAAAATTGTTTTCACACATTACTATCACTGAGAAGGAAAAGAAAACGATTTTTATAAATAATAACCATACAATGTCTTATAGAAATAAATTCTATTAAACAATTAAGTTTCAGTAGATGCCGAGCGTAGCAAGGCTAAGAAAAAACTGATTTATTTTATTACATTTTGCTATAATTTCCTAAATATAAGCTTTATTAGATGCCAAGCGCAGCGAGGCAAAGAAAATTTTGATATATTACACTACATTTTGCTACATTTTTCGGAAATTTTTACCCTTTTTCGGAAATTTTATGATGTTTAGATGTTTATTTGGAAATTTCCGAATTTTTTCAATTTCCGAGCCAGTGGGGAGATTCCCCCCTCTGCCCCCTGTAGCTTCGCCACTGTGTGGGGGTGCGGAATGTGTACTTTAATTCAATTACAAATAGAAACATGTTCAACTCAGAGATGTTTTTTGGAGAAATAGATGGCGCTATACGACATTGTCTATCTTTGATTTAATTTTAACTTAATTTAGTCAAATAAGAAAATCTTTCCTCAAGTCTGGAGTAGGATATTCACGTACTTATCCTCAACTTGCTTGAACAATTACCAAGTTTGGAGAGTTATTTATTCAACACTTGGATATGTAGGATACCTTCCCGAATTGGGTAAATATTTACCCAACACAGATAAGAATGTACACAGATAAAATATATTGGAATAAGGACTATGGAAGATCTGTGTAAAATCAGGCCTGTAGTCAAAGAAATTGAAGAAGGACCGAGAGAGTGGATGGTGTGATAAAATTTTTACAAGATATGCTAAGGCAATAGAAATTTTGTTCTCAAAAAACTTTGTAGGGGCAAAAATTATCCTACGTACAGTGCCCACCCCTGATTCCCTTCCCTTAGTGAATACAGGCCCAGTGTAAAAAGACTATACTAATATATTTGATTCGCCTGTGAGAAGAAGACTGAAACGAACTCTACATATTACGTAGGAACTGAGGAACGTTGAAGTCATTTTTTGAAAGTAGCTGGTAAAGGTTGGGTTATGAGTAAGTCCATAGAGTAAGTAAAGTCCCCCACCCAACTCGGCAGCAAAACGTGGATTCTTCCCTGACTAAAACACACTTGGATGCTCGGATCCTTTATTCCCTTTTCTTTGTTTTCATCTTTGTCTCTCATTAAGACTTGAATTTTAAGAAAACGAGTTTCATATCGCTTTGGTGTTAATAACATAAGCTTATGATTTTGCGTATTGCTTGGTATTTATTGGAAAGAAATGGTTCCAGTTTCAATTTCGGTAAAATATTACGTAAGTTTAAACGACGGAAACAACCATAGACATATTAGCAGGCATTTCCAAAAATGGGCAAGAAGTGTTTCTTATGAGAATTTCCTAATAAGCCAACAGTCATGAGATGTATGTTACCCTTAAAAAACGTCACTGCCTGGGATCGGCATAACCCCTTCGAGAGGGGTCGGAGAAGGGGGGTTGAAGTATCAAGTTTATGGGAGTAAAGAAAGCAATCTTACTGGTTAGGAGCTGTGACGAATTGGTGACACACTCACATTTCCTGGTTGGAAGTGACAACGCAATCCGTGTCAAAGAAACGTTTTTTTTTTTCAGTTAAAGTAATTACCACTCTTTAAAACATCTTGGTCAAAGTTTGACATTTTCCTGGTTGAATTTGAACAGGATTTTCTGGTAACTTTAACCAGGAAATATATGGAAAACTATTGACCCCTACCTGGTTAAGATTCACCCGGATGTTTTTAGAGAGCAGCCGCTACTCTTGAGGTCCCCTCTTTTGGAGGTTCCTTATAGTAGAGTCTCTGCAGGTAAAGTGTTCAATCATAGCAGGGTGTATTGCTTTATAAGTCCTTGCATCTTCAGCTATTTGAATCCTCATTTGACTTGGAATGTCATTTGACTTAGTTAAGGGGAGAAGGCAGTCCCCCCAAATTTATTTTCAAAAATTTGCTAAATCTTACAGATCTCCTCTTATTTCTCTCACAAGTATTTTTATAATGTTCCTATGTAAAAATCATTGAATACTGAGGGTAAACCAATGAGTTATTCTGCATAAATTTAGGAAAATAAGTAACAATTGCTTAATTGGGAGAATTGGAACTGTCTGGGATGACGAAAATTGCCCTTTAAACAAGTCTCTGAAGGTCTTCCAAGCATCGGTGGTTAAATGGTGATGGACCGAAAATGTCGGAGATTGACTTTGATGCTGTTTAACTACCCTGCGGAGCGGACTCCGTATACTCAGTCCTTCTTTAATGCTTCCCAAACATGGATATGAATGAACCAAGAACATGCAGTACAGCCTGTTGCGTAGGCACACTGTTCTCGTTGAGCGGTCGCTCTGGTCGGAATACTGGAACAAGTAGGCCTACACTCTACACGCAGCATGGATACAAAGCTATTCTCAGCCTAATTCTTGGCGCTGATTATGGCTCTGGTGAACTATGAATCGACGTTGGTGTGTCAGAAAGCGTATTTTGTTAAAGAAAAATTGTGTGCTTACATACTATAATTTGTCTTGTTTGTGTAAGTAGCGTAGTTGTGATTTCTCTTTCGGTTTATTTATATAGTTTTGTCAAGTTTATTGAACTTTCTTTTTCATCACGTTTATAAAGATTGGAACTGCTAGGAGATGAAGCAGAATTTTTAGGGTCGGGAAAGGGAAGTTCCCCTGAATAATTTTAAATTTGGTGACTCTTACAAAGTAAATCACAGACATTAAAGGATTTGAAAATGGGGGCACCACAGTATAGATATGTCATAATCCCCACCCAGATAAACCCAGAACGTCGATGTAAGTGTGCATATGCGTACGGTGCGTATCTACGACGATACTTTACACTCGAGGCTACCCTTCCTTTGTCACCTAGTAAGGAGGCACCTTTGGGAGAGGGAACTTAACGGGAGGGGAACCCTTTGAAAATGTGTGTTCTTCAAATGGTGAAATCTTTGGCAAAGTTTTAAACCGATGATATGGTTAAAAAATCCTCTTTCTTGTAGTGAATTTTAAGGAAGGATATGGTGTCTTAGTGGTCGAATTAGGGAGTGAAATTGTTCCCCTTGAGAAATTTTTGTACTTATAATATGACTGAAGATGCCAACTAGGTGCTATCTTTGCAAAGCTTTGGCAAGGCTTTGAGTGCTAAGGAGTTACTTTATTAAGTGATATTTTGGCAGGATATTTGGATGGAATTGCCACTCTTGTTTGTGGAAATATTCTCTCTAGATAAATTCCATGCATGGTAGTCTCATCAGGTATAGAGTGTGAAACGTGGCAATTACTCACGAGGTACGAAATTTTGGGGTTACACCTCTATGTTCCGACGTCTCGATGTTCCGACTTCGTTAGGCAAACTTAACCGTAAGCTAACCCTATAGCCTAACCCTACAGCCTAACATTAACCCTAGCGGAGAGTTGTCGGAACATGGGGAGTCGGAACACAGAAACGTCGGAATAGAGAGCTGTCCCCAAATTTTAGATGAAAATGGAAATAAAGCTTGTATCCGTACCAAGTTCGAAAAAGTATACGTACGTTTTAAAATGGTTTTAAAGACAAAATAGAAATGACGGTTGATTAGGAGTGCGCGGAAATTTAGATAGTTTGGAAAGATTTTACAAAAATTTCGATAGTTTGCGACCGATTTATGATAGAAAATGAGATGAACAGTCTAGTAGATTTTATCACAGCTAAAAACTGAAAAAAGGGGTGGGGGATGGAACCCTTGTCCCATGGACCCTCCTCTTTGCCATTCATCACACATGTTTATACAAGTTAGAAATAATGAGCTTTCACTTTTCACTTTTCATTTATTTATTTTCTGTTTCTTCTTAATGTATCAAGATCGAATTACATTTGCTTTCCCAAATACACATTTATTCAATAAACAAGACAATACTGTGAAAGGAAGTGCTCTAAGAAACCTTAGTAGTAGGCTTAACTAGTAGTTACACTCCCTAAAAAATGAAATAGAAAAACAAAAACAAAAAATAAAATCATAATAAAAAAAACAAAAAAACATAGCACTTCAAATTCTGTAGTAAAATTGAAAACATTGAAACCTTCAATGCACAAACTTAGACCTATGTTCTTTTCCTCAATTCACATGCAAAGAATTTTTGTTAGATTAAACTTTCCATTTCACATCCTAGCTTACATTGTTTTCTCTTAAATTTTCATTTATTTTCTGAAATATTTATATTCAGATAGCGTTAAGCACATAGGCGTAGCTAGGATACTGTTCTCACCTGGGGGCTGACATTGTCTGGACTGTCGTCCTGGGAGCGGTATCTGGTGGGAGGGGTCCCCCTTTGGGAAACTTTTGAAAATTTGAGGGTCCTTAATAAGATGCAATTTTACCGTAACTTTTGAAAAGAACACCCCTCAAAAACTTAGAAAATTTGAAGAATGATTCAGGGACTCTGGCTTGCGATACGGAAACTTTAGGACGCCATCATTGATATAACTAAAGAAAGTGCAATGCACTTGACGTAGGCAAATGAAAGCACTATATCATACGTAACATATTATGTATATACGCATTTAAAGCGTGAATAACGTGACTATGGTTTTTAAGAGAAACTGAAGCATATATGACTGTCTGTATTATAACTTATATTGGCCACATGGTGATGGGCATTTAGTCAGTGAGTGCAGGTAGGATATCGAGGGATCGACACAGTTAAGATTTACTGATAGTGGGGTCGCTTGTGAACTGAGCTGAGCTTGCTTTTCCGTCCATTATACATAACATCGTAGAAAAGCCTTAGACAACAGCAAAGTCAGCCATATTGGACGTCAAACCCACCGCGCGCAACATGTAGTACCATGCATGTTTACTAAAGTATTAAGTTGGTCAACCTTAAATGGTTAGTACCTTCTTTCAAAGAGTGTTTCCTTTGATTAAATGCGAAAGTTTTTGTATAATCATTAACGAAAATCTCATGCCCTTCAGTTTTAGTATCGATTTCAAACAGATTAAAACAACGCTAGAGCTAAATGGGTTTCTGGAATTTCTGAAATATTGACCTCTGGAATCCACATTTAAGATTGCACAATGCTGACTTCTTATATCCGGTGAGCGACTAAAGAAATATTACGGTGCGATAAAGTCATAGTTTATAAGCGGTCGTTACAAAGCAGTTTATCAAAGGCAAGACATGAATATGCACGCAGACCATCACCCACGTACTACAATCAATACCTAGCAGTTGTATAGTGTGTGCACTAAGTTTGACGTCCAAAACAGCCGTACAACTAAAAGATGGACCATCATGATGTCACATGAAGAACCGACCTCTATAGAATAGCCCCAGGCCAATTTGTCTGCTATTAATGATATATGATATGATATTACAGTTTATTGTCTACAGTGAGAAAATTACACATAATGTATTAATGGCAAGTTATATCAATTTCGCGTGTCTCATAAAGAGCACTAACGCACGTACTGTTGATGTAACAAAGTCAAACCAACACTTGGCAACAATTTTATTCCAAATTTTGATTGTCGCCACTTAAATAAACATCCCTACAAAAACTCTTCCTTTTGTTGACAAAAAACCACAATTCTCTCTCTTTTTTTTTTTTTTTTTGGTGACTTTAACATTATGAGACATTTTTGAAAAGGAAGACTGGAAATCACTTGAGAATGACAAATGGTATCAGGAAAGTTATTACAAGCTTTCGATAGGACAGGTTTCGAAAAGCAAGGAGCGATAGTTGATTTGTATTTTCAACTGGCTAATGTTACGGAAATCATTCCCCTCACTACCTAAGTAAATGTACACTGTTTTCCTGAAAAATTGTGAAAAATTTAAAGTCTGGTTTAGGGACTCTAGCTTTCGATACCGAAGTTTAAGGACGCCATAAATATATGACACAGCCAATGCCGTTGTGTTATTCAGCTTAGATACCATAATGTGCGTGAGAAGTAATTTTAGCCATTACTAATATTTCAGACTAATACTTTATTCTCTTTGATCTTTTCTCATACTTACAAATTGTATCGTTTTGTTTGTTACTTGCACTCTGAATGAATGTCAAGGTAAAGGTTATGATCGTTTGACAATGTCCCTACGTAATCTTGGCTTCATGCCAGCCTTAGATTACGTAATAGTAGAGTTGTTATTGTTATTGAGATAGAACGCATAGGAATAAGCACACGCCAGGGGTGCTGGATACTGCGTGAACTCATATCTGATCAAGCCATTCACAGAGTGCTATTATGATTGCATGTGACGTTAGCATGTAGACCAATCAGATTGTGCGCACTCTCTGCACGGGCTCCTGTGATTTTTGTTCTTCAGATTTCTTCTTTTTGATTTTAGACATCAACTCATCCAGATGCGCATGACCGCTTATAATTCATTCCCGACCTGTTAATTCTCCCATATTTCATGGAGTTTATAAACAAGGAGGATCATTAAATATTTTGAACCTTCAAGGAATGTTTTATTTTCATTATATGGATTCTCCCGTTGTTATTTATCAGCTCGGACCCTGGAAACTTTCTGTAAGGCCCCAAAGCTACTCTTCGATTAAATACCCGCCCTAATAATAATTTAAGACCCTTTAAAGAGAAAGAGCATATTCCAGACTTATGATAATACCAAGCAGATAACACCGTCCTGAACTGTTCTGATCACAACTTACATGGTGGAATAGAAGCTGGGAGGTTAGGAAAGCCGCTCCGATCTTTCAGTCTGTAGTTCACTCAGTACCTCCCGATTTCACCAAAGAGATACTGATCCCGCAAAACAACATCCGTTTAGCTTTGCAGACGTTCAGTTAAATTTTTTCAAACCCTCCAAAACAGCAGCTTTGATAAGCAGATCTTTTGAAGACAGAGATGGGACCTTGAAACATGGGCGTGCTCAGAAAAAGTTTCAGGGGGCAAAACTTTTAATTGATCAAATCTACATCGCCCCTCCTTACCCCCTATTTACACATGTAACCCCCACTTATCCGAGTAATTTTTATACTCCTAGAAGAGAGCTTTAAAGTTTGGCACCTTTTACAGGGGTGTAGCCAGGATTTTGCCGGAGGTGTAAGTAACCTTTAGGCAAACTATCAAGGCGTAGCGCCACCATAGTTTGGCCGAAGCGTTAAGAAAATTTTGGCAGAAATGCCTCCCAAATCGCTGAAAACGGCACTTACCAAGCCTTGTGAGTTGCATCTAATCATTTTCTATTTTGAAATCTCATGTTCTGGAAATTTTCTAGCGATATCATTTAAAAATGTTGATGTTATGTTTTTCTATAAGTTTTTTCAAGTTTTTGATTTTTCAAGGGGGGGAAGTACCCCCTTCCCCCTCCGGACGCCCATGCCTTGAACTCTATTTAGGGTCGCAATACTTTTGGGTTGATAAACTGATTAAAAGTTACCAAACGTACCTACGATTAAACAAATTATGTTTAGGAGAACCGGAAGCGGATTTTAGCGGCGTAAAGAAAATCCGTAACAAGAGAATTTTACCTTCCCACGTATCATAATAACTAAGCTAAAAAGCGAAAATACGTATCGCTTCTAAGATTGCGAACTTGAGCTGTAACTGATTTAACAGGTACTAGCTAGCTAGCTGGCTAGTAGTGGCCGCAATAGTTCATGCAGTAAGTCGAAGCTGAAGTATGGAATATGCCGACTGAAATATTGCACGACTTACATCTTCATCTGTTACATTCACAATGGTTCGAAAGATGGGCGCGAAGAAACAGCGTCTAATTAGCTGTTAAGCTCATGTAAAACCATGGTATTTTTATTCGAAAGGTGCTATGGTCAGATGGTGAACTATATACCCTGAGTCTAGAGAGACTCGCTTAATTAAGTGGAATCTGAATTAAACCAAATGTTTGGCTTCTACGCCCAAAAAATCTGTTAACGCCTTCACGGACTTCAAGGTAATGTCCAGGGAGTACCGGTCGGAAGCCAGGTACGTAGTCTTGGGGTGAGGGGTGCAGTTCAAACCCCAGTGACCCGAAATTTAGTTTACGTAACAAAGGGCGCAATACGTATCACCAACCCCTGTCTGATCAATCACTATCCATTAATCTCTAGAAAATTGTTATCACAGTAATAGGTAACGTTATGTAGGTCTACTTTGTTTAACTATAGGCTAATTTGAACATTCGTCGCATTCCTTTACCTGTTTAGTAATCTTTGTTGCTTGAACGTGTTCGCCATTTAACGTATATAATTATGATGAATCAACGAAACTTAGATATGAAACCAAGGGCGGCTGTAAGAAATTTTGTTTGGGGTGGCAAAATCAAGTCCGTAATCAGGCAATATCAATGGTCCGCACAATAAAGTATAATCGTTGTTATTATTTCTATTTACAGTGATGCCCCATGTAGTGTTCAAAACCTCTTCAGAGACCATCTCGGGCATTCAGTCATGCGTTGTGCTGTACCGATTACTTTTCCATAAGGACGGAGTAAGAGGCAGGGGAAACAGGAAACGCCGCTTGACCTACTTCTTTGTAGGTCAATAAAATTTTTACCCATTCATATTTTGTTATCTCTTTTCACTGTGACGCATTAAATTTCAGCTTTTTTCATTCTTAAAATAAAGAATAATGGGGATTCAACTCCAGAACCACCGTTACCCTTTTTGTAAATGACATGATGCGTAAAGCTAAATCAGATTGCAGATATCACAAAGTGATCATTTGTTTTAAATATCGTAGCTCGACTAATTGCAGGTCCATTTGTGATGTTCGAATTATTACAATATCAATCGGCCAACAGAAAAAGGCGTGGGAAGCGCGCCCACAAATATCTTTCTTAAGGCACTTCCTTTATAGTCTTTGGGTAATGCATTGCAAAGTTATTCACTTCTTTACTTTTGAACCCACTCAAGGTAGGGGTAGGGTTGACCCATGTAATCCACCGGGACTAATACGGTGTTAACGAAATAAATTTCTCATAGTTCCAATAGTAAGATGAGTTTAAATCATGTATAAAGACATGCATGCTTCATTGGGCAACATGTGAGGTGTAGCACTACACTATAAACAGCATCACGCAGCATATTTAGCCTATATGCCTATAATGATAGATAAAGTTATTACAAATTGACTTTCAAGTGTCACTGAAATGACGTTCATAAATTATCTTCCGGGCCGGACGAAATGGTTCCACGGGCTGGAGGTTTCCAACCTCTGTTTTAAACCGTTCTTGCAACTCGTTGAAAATTCTTGTAAAACGCGGTTTTTGTCCCACCGAATTCCCCTATTCATTGCTTCTACTACCATATTAAATTGAACACTTATTGGGTATGCCTTCAGCCTGAACCCTCAGCAAAATCAAGTTTGATTAGACACCGATACAGATTCAACTTGAAAAGTTCTCGCATTTTACATTAATCTCACACTCGCCCGACACATGAAACACAAAACGAGTCAAATGCCATGGAGCATCTTACGTTCCCGGCAATGGTTGTATAGCAGTATAGTAGACACTTTTAGCAAAAGATTTTTTTTAGTAATATACGTGCCAACTGATAATGGCTTCCGTATAAGTTAGATGAGATTTTGCGGCTCAGTTTCTAACCAATTGGTTTCAGTTGGGCTTCCGTAAAAGACAGTGTGACATTTTATTATTTTCTCTATAGCAAGCTGGAAATTCCCCATTGAAGGAGCTGCAGACGAGCCTGAAAATAAATTGAAATCATCACCGACTCAAACCATATTAATTCATATGACCAGATATTGCAGGGCACCGCCTTCTCCGCATGCAACCGTCAAAAGTGGAACAACATTCACATTCTAAACCTAGAGGCTGAGGTTATTCATTAGCTGATGAAAACTGAATGTTAGGGCTTGCAAAAGCGTATGTGGGCCCTACTGTACCATAAGTTTGCAACTGGCATCAATTATCATAGCTAAACATGTAGAAATGAAAAGTCTTGGTGGTTGAAGCTGCACTTTAGATTACTCAACAGGCCAAAATATCGCGAATGTAACTTAATGCAAAATTACAACTTCCTTGTAGAGCTTTGGTTGTTCTCAAAGTTCTTTTAAACTCGACATTCTTCACGAATGACTTCGTACACATAAATGTGTATTTTCAAACGCTCCTGTTCCAGTCATAAAAAAAACCCAAAAACAAAACACTTTCACGTATATCTCTTCTGGTTCTAGTCTCTGAAGAAAATTACTTGATGATAACAACGAAGGCAACGTTTACACCACGAAAACAGTTTTAGTGAGAGTGTTTTCAACTTAAAATCGTCTCCGAAAGTTGGACAGAAAATGTTTTCTCTTCAGCAGATGTGGCTTATTTGTATAATTACGAAAAAACTTATGTTACAAAAATGTAACGCTTTTACAGTTGATTTAGAGCAGAGTGTGTGAATTGGTACTTCTTTGTTGCAGGATTGAGGATTTATCTCGTTATTTAGGAACATTTCCACATCTCTATTACAAGTGGTGACTACGTTTTGGTTGACACAAATCAGTGAGCTTTTATGATAAATTTCCAGATTCATAAATTCATTAATTGAAACTACAGCATCACAATCATTGGACAATGATGACTTAAGTAGGTCGTTCAATACAGTGGACAATTCACACATACCCTGTTCCCACGAACTCACCTATGTCCTGACTCCTGGGGAAGAAAAATTGGGTTAATGTCAAAACCACAGATACGCTCCCCAAATTTGACCCGCGTTCATACGAGTTGACTTTTACCCTGGCAATGTGGAACTTCCAGATTGATGATGGGTCAACCTAAGCAGCATAACCACAAAACCCATTGCTTCAAGACTTCTCCACTGGCATGGAAGTCACAAAAAACACTTACCCCAAAACAACTTGTAAGGCCACTTCATTCATCAACTCTCCAGAGATTGTTATTTATTTACACTTGTCAGAATAAGCCCGGGCTTGGCTGTCCTAACCCCACTTCGAACGAGGGGCTTAATTAAGCTCGGGCTTGCCGCGTTCACACGAGGCAAAAGTCAGGGTTAGATGGATAGGTGGAGCAAGGGTAGAGCAAGAGTGGGGCAAGCCAGAGCTCGTGGGAACAGGCTAACATAGTAGTTTGCGGATATGGCCTTAAGCAATGTAAACTAATTTCCAGCCATAGTTTGTTTGTCCAGGAGGTTTGAGTTTGAGTTTGTTTCCATAATAAATTATGAAGTTCAATGCAACAATTTTGCAAGAAGGTGGAGGAGGACTGAAGAAGCAGAGCTTTTACGAGTAGCCCCCCTTTACAAAGGTAAGGCTAAAATGACAGTCAAACAAAATAACGAAATCATCTGGCATTCAGTTGTGATATTAATCTGCCCAGCTAGTTCTTTGGCGTTGACCTCACGTAATAACGAACCATTTACTTTCGCGCTACTAATTAGCCAAACGAACAACTTCGTGGTCAACTTGCTCACGCTTAAAGAAAAGAGCTCTTTGTAGCCATCCCAGGGATTTGCTATTTAGAAGGAAATACATCGGAAACTTTAATTTATGGTAATCTGACTAGATCCACCTCATCGTTTGCATGCTTTCAATTCATGAGTGATAATTAGAACTTAGGGTACCCACTTCTTTTGTGTGATCCCTTTCAATTGATGTATTCATGATACCAAAGTGAACCTTAGAAACACCTACTTATGTTAGGAGGAACAATGCTTTGATCCGAAGGTTTTTACCGACAGTCAAGAGAGGAACAATGTCTAATAAATCATAACGACTGCTAATTCCAAAGGCGTCTAGAAAGACTAACTTATAAGAAGAAGGTTATTCTCTGGCACAATGCGTAAATGACTATAGAGAGGTGTAAGACTACCGGTATATGTTGTTTTAAGATTACATTAATTCCCGCAAACTTTCGCAATTTTCGAATGGTAAGTGCATGATCAACATGTTACATAAAATTTAACTAGTCTATTGCGATAAGCGTTAGATCGCGTTTGAAGCTTCAAACTCATTTTCAAGGAAAGCAACTGGCAATGCTGTAGCATATAGACAAAATATGTTGACATTTCTTTTCAACGTAGCAGACGACATGTACATTTTGTTAATTAGCTCAATGTATCTTCAAGTGCTTTACAAAGCAAGTGACCTTGGTAGCAACAAGTTGGGTACAAAGGAGAGAGTTGCCGTTTTATCTCTGTCTAAACACCCGCAGCCCACTAGATGACCTGGCTGGTCTAAACAGCCAAGTGGCCACATGTTTGACAAGCTTAGTAGCGTGAAAACTGATCTAGTGGTCCAGACAGCAACTCCTTGGTTATTCATAGTTTGCTCTAGTTTGCTCTTGTTCACACGTGTACACAAAGCAAAACGGTGATCCGTGTCAACCACACCTACTCAAAGCTATGTATTATCTGCAGTTTTGCTAGTGTTTGCAAAACGGTAATCACTGTACCTTAGCAATACTTAATAATGGAAGAGGAAGTATTTCGTTGTCCTCAGTGTTGCTGTAAATTTTCTTCTGAAATTTGGTCTTTGCTTAAAAAAATATATCTACTTGATTGGAGTCTTATGACATTTCCCTGCTGTTCAGGTTATAGTTTATTCTATCGAATCACAAATTACGGAAGGTGCACGGTGCCCTAGTTTTAAGAAACCAGGAATTGTTCCTGACGGTACAGGAGTGGTGCCAGTGGAGAGTAGCCCGCGGAGCGGACGAAGTTTTTTCGTACAGCTCATCGCTACGAAAAATCCAACGTCCGGAGGACTTCGAGCCCAAACCATTTCAATTTGCGTCGAAAATCCAACGCAAACTCCATTTACATGCTCATAGAACGATTGGATGGATCAAATACATAGACCTATGCACTAGGATATGAATATTTAGTTCCCGCAATTACGACTGTCGCTACGTTCGTTGCAAACAACAGACCATAAAACAATAATCTTTCTATATGAGTGCAGATTTGGAATGAAGAAAACATTTGCTTACAATGCTTACGTATTTAAGCACAACATGCGACTATTTTCTGAAGGTGAATAATCATTAGTTAAATATTCAGTACATTGCCTTTTTAGAAATTTAATAACCATATGCATAATGGAAACTAAGCCAAGTGCCGTTCGTTAAAATTAAGCTAATAAATATTAAACGGAAAGTCCTTTTGCTGTTTGAAATGAAAATGTGACTATCTCCGGTACTGAGGCTCTGAGGTGGTGGCAGCCTAAAGGGGTGGCAGCCACTAGAGGCGCTACGCAGGCTAAGTGGAGAGGGACTGGAGGTAGGGCATGCCCCCGTCGGGAAGGCTGCCCACCCTCACCCACCTGCTGTCCGGGGAATTACCCAGTTTCGTCAGATACGATCAAATTATATATTTTCCCTATGGCAGTCAGTCGCCCACATGATCTACTTAATTTTGCTCTTGGGGAGGGCAAATTCCTCAATACAAACCCAAAATTTTCCAATTATCTTCAACAAAAATCGCAGCAAAAATTTTTTATCTTCAATGAAAATCGCAGCCACATAAAATTTCTTCAGTAAAACTTCAAATAATTCTTCATTAAAAAATCTACTTTTTTGAAATTTCCTTCAATCATGACTGAAATTTTTCAAATTTTTGTAATTTATAGCAGCCACAAAACTTCCGGCGGGCTTCTCACGCTGACAATTTTACGTTCGACAACATTCCGGCAACCCTTCGCCGCTGGTAGGGCCTACGGATTATTGGACCCGTCAGTGAGCCTGGTCCCCTGTCGGGCAACTCCTGGGGCCACTCATGTCTTCCCACCTCTTGACTGTTAAACATGACCCAAAGGTCAATCTTTCATTTGTTATAAGAGCAAGAAGATGCCATTTGACAGTAAATGGTTGTTGACAAGTAATGTTTTTGTATACCGTTACTGGTAGGGTGGATTGCCTGAGGAAAAGTTTCTGCTACGAGAATTGTCCCGGCTGAACTATCCTTCGAAAGTCAGCATGTGCGAATTGTCCATGCAGATGTTGTCCAGTCGCCTTCCAATATGTTAACGTATATATCACCAAAATGCACTAGTCGAAGTTTCCACCATTGATGGTCAAGTTATTATATAATTAGGGGAACAAAATCAGTTGAATCCTCTATGTTAAGTAATCTCATGTTCGTTGTGCAGGCCTTAAATTATGAAATGCCAAACTAGAAATACTCTTTTCCCTGGTCCTTTATCTTTTCAAGTATAACATAAGTTGCATACTACTTTTTATTTTGTTGTGCTATGTTCTCTGACACTTTTGCCGTGCCTTAATTTTTGCTTATCTTGATTTTACTTCATTGTTATTTATCAAAATCGAAGATATAAGTGAATCAAATCAAACATATAACAACTGATTTAAATTGTCACCCTCCTGCATAGCAGTTGCCTGTACGCACCTGCAATAGCCTCTTTAGATTACGAATTTTTCTATTTTGGTACTTACTAAGGGTTACTGGGTGTTTAAAGCTTGTCATTTGTGAAAGATATTTAGTCTTTGTTGTATCTCCCCCTTACGGAGTTCTGACAAATTTTCCGTTTATTTAACAGCCCACGTATTGGCTCACAAACACTTATGAAAATGGCATATTTACTTTAACGAGGCCCAAGGACTGAGTCATATGTTGATGTAATAAGGAAGTTACTAGAATGGCTCTTTATAGTTTTTACTGTAAGTTCATGCAGCTCCATGGTAAGATTTACATGATTCTGATTGAGTTTTATGACTGACAACGCATTTGCGGGAATACTACTGTACCAAAACACCAATTTAGGGTTATCTTAGATGTACAACCTTCAAAGACTTGTTTATTTTCTACTACCGTGTATATGTTACCAATTTAAGCTTTTCAGTCAAAGCTTAAAAGATTTACTATGTTTGAGATAACAGGTTCTTCGAAATTAATCTGTTTTGACTGACGGAGAAAACTAACATTTTTAGGCGTACATTGAAAGTGTTCAATAAATACAAAAGACGTCCCTCATAGTTGATAAAGGTAAAGTTCACCACTTCCCACAATGCACTGTAATCTTAATATTAAACTCGGTAATTAAAGGTACACGAGCCTCCGCAAGACTGAGAATAAGGTTCATAGCCGCGGAGGGGAAGTGGGGGCGACCCCCAGAAAAAGTGCCCATCATAAAAAATTAAAAATTACTATTGCCCAGCATATTTTGCCCCCCTCTTCCCAGGTTGGAACTTATCCCTCTCTCTCCAATACTCTGTAGGTACAATGGACCTGCTTAGAAAAAGCTAGGTAGAGCTGGCGAGTGAAATTTTAATAAAATTTTGTCAGGATTTATGCATTTTATTGTTTGGAGGGTGATCGTCAAAGTAAACAATTTCCATGGATCATTGTTATTTGTGAAAATCAAGGTGTGCTCTACAAAAAACAGCGTCTGAAACAATGCTTCTAAAAGAAAATACCGTTAAAGGAAAAAGCCCTAAATTATCCCTCGCTATAATTAAAATGAGTGTCGATCTCCTCAGTCTGACGGTATTTAAATGATGGTTTATCTTCGATGGTAATGGAAATAATAGAAATACGATATTACATTGGTGGGTGGGGGTGAACCATCTTTGGCGCCATAGTTAAAATTGTCTGATATTTTTAATTATCTGCTCTGGAAATTAGTTTTGTGCTAACACCAGGGGCTACAGTCCCAAAACTGCCCAACTACTCTATTACATATAATTTTCCTTTCCTATTACTGACGGAAGTGAAGGGGTTGATAGTTAATTTGGCAGTCAAATTTTGTTTCTTTAGGCAACGTGTTTTACTAGTATACCGGTTTTCGTTATCATTACGCATGAACATGTGGGTTATTCGTCACTTCTTTTTGCAGCTAACAGATTAATGAGAGTTTAAGTTACATACTGAAGCTTTCTAGAATTAAATCTAGAATCTAAAATTAAATCTGTCCATGATTTAGGCCATATCGTAGCTCAGACATTAACTGTGAAACAGTTAGTCCCTAATTTCCAGTTGAACCTAATCCTGCACTGACTAATTTTATGAAAAGTGTTAAGGGTCATTTTAGATGATATTTAGTAATGTGACCCAATAAACGTAAGTATTTAGTAACCATTAACCTTGTCAAGAAGTAAAAAACTGAAAGTCAAAAAATTGATCTTTTCCCATATTAAGCCCATAACACATGTACGTGGATTCAAGCATAACAATACAAAGAAGAATGGAATTGAAAACTTGTGCACTTGGATCTTCGAAAAATTCAAGTTTCATTTTTCAAAATAATTATCAGCAAGGATGTTGCTTACATGTAGACTACCTTTATAAAACTAATTATAATGCATGTCCTTTCATGCTGTCAATGTCGGTTGTCATATAATTTTGGAACAATGTCCATATTTGTATTGGTTAATGACCAATAATAATGTCCTATACTCAATCGCTTGAAAATTATCAATTACATGAAAATTGTGCTGTTGGTCATTTTGGTAGAAGTTATAGACTGTAACGTCTTATTTCTTTAATAATCTTTACAATTAACTGGGGTTTAATGAGCATTTCAAATCGAATTCCCTTAATATGTAAGAGTATTATAATTTATAAAAACTACATTGTATGCCTCGGTTCGTTTTGAAATATTATCTTCACTATTTCTACAATGCTTGCTAAATGTTTAGCTCAATAAGTAAATGGTGTTGGTTGGAAATTCAGATGATTACAAATAAATGTCAAAATAATAGTTCATGTATTCTTTGCATATTTGTTCATAGTAAAACCTAACTTGAAATAGCCTTGAATAATCGAAATGTGAAAAAGTCATTTAGAAAAGTGTTTCTATATATTTAACTCCTTATTGGCACTGACAAATGACAAAAATGAAATTGACATGATGAATTCTCTATATAATATGTTCAACAAAATATAATTTGAGAAATTTGTGTGGGAGGGAGAAGGAGAAAATGTGTTATGTTTTACTTAGACATCTCAGCTACTTTTGGAAGAAAATTTTCCAAAAAATAGGTGGGAACTGTATACGAGAAGTTTGTCGTTATGCGTTTTTGGTAAATTTAGTCAGTTCAGTTTGCACAGCGACCTTTTATCATAAATCTGTACCTTTCTTGCCATGCTTAGGTTAGAGATCAAATAAAACACTCTAACAAAATTAGTGCAGTACTACAAAATGAATTTTTAAGATCTCTCACTTCTCATGAAAAAGTGATAGAAACCTGTTGGGAACAAGTCGAACGTGAATGAAGAACAGGTAACAGAAAACAAGTAGCAATGGTTTTCAGCGGAATTACAACAGGTGTCAAAAGGTAAGTTCAGAGATAGTGCTGCGCATGCGCACTGACTTCGGGTCATAGGTCACATGGGTACAGAATACATTTGCTTAGGTCTGTAAATTGTGCACTGTACTCACGGACTTTTTGTATATATGGACATAGCATATAGGCTGGGCTAACACTAATGTACGGCCACAGGTGGTAACGTCCTATGCGTAAGTTGTCGCCACCTTCCGTGGAAAAAAGGCTTACCAAGATGGCCGCCTGCTTGCTCTTGTGTGTAAAAGTTTGGACTTGTTCAAGTGGCACCGTATTGACAGATTGTGTGATAAACTTGTAATATTTTAGAAAGAATGCAAGCTCAGGAAAAATTCAGCAAAAAGAATGAAGAATTGTGACATTGTGCTTCCATTGATGTTTGTATTTTGTCCGAAATGTTTCAGATTCATCGTCAAACTGGGCAAATTGTAGTTGTTCGAACGGTGGCGACCGTATTGGTCACGTGATCCTGTGTCCATGTATTGAAGTACGTGACTGTACTACAAAAAAAAACCTGTGAAATATCTTTCGGAAAGTCTTTCGTGTTCAATTTCGTAAGTGTATCTAAAAGCACAATCAGAATAATGTAACACAGAAACTTATAATGGCATTTATAACTTCATTCTGCACTCATATGACCTATGACCTAAGACAACTGTGCATTCGCAGCAATAAATCTTATCTGACTTACAGGAAAATGTTAATTTCGTAGGAATTACCTGTTGAAACCCTTTGAATCAATACGCGCCGTCCTTAGTGCCGGTTCCTACTTGTCAATTTAAGTTAAAACTCGAAACTGAAAGCATTTCAGCAGGTGTGAACAGGAATCATATCTTAGCTGGTTACTTTGGTATCGTTCAGGATGTTTTCAGCAGCCCAGTATATATTGTGCCATATATCATCGAAACCTTTGTTGCATGCTTCAAACATATCCTAAATTAAGATTCAATATCCAGGTATGTAAAATTTGGATGAATGAATTTAGGTCTCGTTAAGAGGCAGGATTCACAGTCATATACGTATGCGTTGAGTAATGCTGCCTATAACACCACTGCACGGTGTGTGATATCCGTACTCTTCAAGGTAATAAGTATAACCTGTCTGGATCAGTGGTCACTTTCTAATTTCTACGAACTTAAAAGTAAATAAAATTCACCGTGATGCACTAGACACTCAACGAAAATAAACGTTCTGTAAACAGCTTTTTCAACTAGCCCCCACTGGCGCAATTAGTGGGGGCAGGGGCAGAGTGCTCCCTGAAAAAAATCGAGAGGGATAATCGGGAAGGGGAAGGAGAAAAAAAGGGAAAAGAAGGAGAGAAAGAGGAAAATGAGAGAGCCGAGAAGGAAAAAGAAGTAGGAATAGAAAAGGGGAAGAAAAATAAAATACACCTGAGGCAGCCACTCCTAGTACTGAGCCTTTTCCGCCCATTGGCACCTGCACGGGCGCATGGGGCACGCCCCAAGCGATTTCTAATTTTTTTTTGAAAATTTTAAATAACTTATCCTTGAAGGTTTTTAAGCTATGGATTTCTGTAGGGGGTGAAGTATGTTCTCGACTAAGTGATAGATCTGCTGTAATTATTTTCTATCACAAATGGATCCGAAACATCAGAATTTTTTCAAACCCTTCATAAACGATACAAATTTTCGCGCGGTTCAAAACTTACCTCAATATTGCTCTTAATTTCAATATTTTGCGATAGTAACTCTCGGAGAAGCACATCAGCAAAAGTTGGAAGCTGTTTAAAAATTTCCAGGTAAAATGCCGGCTTTTAGATTTGTTGGGGAATTAAAAAATTATCGATGCAGAGCCTGAATGCAGATTTTGTCAAGGGAACCTTTCTTAATGAAAAAGGTTTGCATTCCACCTAATGACCATATTAAAGAAATCATACATGGTCCTATTCTGATCGGAAACACTTTTTCCGAAAAACAAAGGTTCATCTCCAATCTCTGTAGGGGCCTTGCATCAGTATGGGATCTTTCAATCTAATTTGTAGCATTATGTTGAAGGTTGAAGATACGTATTTTCCGTTACACACTTTTCAACATTTTTACCTAGTGCTTTGTGCACAGCCATTATCGGTATAGATGGTGATTGTTAATACGAAAAAGCATTAATTCTGAAACGCTCTTGTAAGTCTTTCACCCCTGGGGTCTATTTTTTACGTATCAGGGAGGTCTTATATCACTCCTTGCACCAGGCCTATACTCCCTCCCTCCCATTTCCCATTGCTGGAATTTGTTCGTCTGGATCTTCGTTCAAGTTTAGTAAAAATAAGATCGTTGTAAAGTGCTAGGCGTAATACTCTATACTGTCAATAGTATCATCTGGATGTCAGGTAATAAGAATCATGTCAGTGTCCTATTTTATATAATTGATCCAGAGCTCCCGGAGGCCTTATAGGTATGGTGTCTGCCAGCCGTAGATACCCTTTTATAATGCGCAATGAAGCAAAGGAAAATTTTTTTCAAGTCCAAGAATGTTTTTGTGGAATCCACGCACGTATTTTTGCGTAAAAACTTCCCTCAAATAGAAGGCAGTACAGTAGCCAAATGGGGCTTCAGGTTTGTTGACAACATACCCTTTTTTTAGACAACATACTTTCCTCTTCAACCTAACCAAAAATTAGAAGTCAATAAATTATCGACACTTCTCAGTTCCAAAAATATCCCAAAGATAGCACCATCTTTCATCTAAGCAACCTTAACTTAAATAAAAATTTCGCAAAGGGGAGGGACACCCTCTCCTCAGACCCTTTCCCCAGGACGGCACCTTTATATAGTGACAAGGAAAGGATCCCCGAAAGCTGCATAAAATCGCAGGGAGCTTAAAAAGAACAATTTAGGCAGACTGGGGGGGGGGACTCACGTGGCATTACGACGACATCTGTGGTGCCCCCATCGTCAGATCATGGCGGTCTCACTGAATAAGCTAACACTGCGAGCCCAATACTGGGTTTCGGGAAGTCCGGGGCAAAATGTCAAATCGGGAAGAAAATTTTCCTTGCCCCCCCCCCACCCGACTTGGAAAGCTGGCTACGCCACTGCTAGCCCCTTGATTAATTACCAACATTTGTCCTAAACAAAATGACAAAATGTCAAAATCGGGAAGAAAACTGTCCTTGCCCCCCTGACTGGGAAAGCTGGCTTCGCCACTGCTAGCCCCTCGATTAATTGCCAACATTTGTCCTGCATTTTAAGATAAAGCAGCTAAAATTGCCATTGAAATAAAATTTATCAGGTAATTTTTTATATTTAAGTTGGAATCTGTATGAATTTAAATGTGCGTACACTATAAAGTTTACACACACACAAAAGAAGTTTGGAACAAAAGTGTCAGTATTCCATAATTTTATGTGAAATTTAAATAAATTGGAAGTCTGATGTTGTAAGAATAATCCATTATGAGAGAAAATATATTTGGAATTATGAATATCGGTATGAGGTGTGAAAAAAGAACTGTAGCGATATTTTAATCCTCTCACCACCTCGTAGCTTAAACCTCTGATATTAGTAACACACATGAATTATATCACTCAACAAATTCCGGTTCAAGTTACACCAGGAACTAATCAAATGCGCAATAGACTGAAGGCGGTTCCAGTGTATGTTTTGAAATGTGCGAAAGAGAAAAAGTTTATCTATCTTTGTATGGTGAACATCCCACTTAAGGACGAATAAAAAATGTTCACTAAAACAGAAGGCTATCTCGAGAAATGTTGGAGACTGATTAGGAAATGCACATGTGTTGTAAGGTATGTCATTTACAGTCTGAAACTGGAAATAACATATTTGTAACAGATAAATAATAAACGCCTGTTGATGTAGGCACCAGCTTCGTATCATATTCTTTTTGATGTTTACACAAAATATGGAAATACAGTTACCTCATTTAACAGCAGAATTTGAAAACGCTGTTTTGAAGTTAAACACAAAATTGTGACATTTGGTAAGTTAATATTTAACATGAAGAGAATCATCAGCTAAAAACTCTTTCAGGAACGGAATAAATGTTGGGTGTCGCATAAGAAGTTTAATTTTCAAAGACAACATTGGGTTATAAGGGACAACATATGATCATGGGAGAAAACGTATTGTACATGGGCGTTGCAAAAAATGAAACATGACATAAAAACCAACCAACAAAAAACAGAAAATACCTTCCGTGGTTTTGAGCTCAGTACTCGCTAAATTTGAAACCCATTCAGAACCATTGGAAAGGACTCACAGTGGTCTAGGAAGGAACGAAAATGAAAAAATAATTATATTTGCATAATTAATGCGCCAATATAGGCAATCCTAATCAAAGGCGCACCCCTGCTCAAAGATCATCCCGGGAGATAATCACTCCAACGATCTACCTCTAACGATCTACCTCACAGATAACCATTAAAAGAAGGGTCTAAGTTGAAATCAAGTTTTGATATATTAGAGGGGTACTTATTCTAAGCAATCTGGTGAAATTCCCGTTGAAATCCGACGTGTGG